>SMGT01015431.1:36063-56671 GCA_004794575.1 Lanistes nyassanus | reverse complement strand
GGGGGGGGACTTGATGTATTTTACATTCGCCTCTCTCATAACGATCAAGCCAACTTTTTCCAAATTCTATCCTTGCATCTTTGCTACCCTTGGCGCGAGTCTGTAGTCTGTACGAGTTCTGCGTCTGTCGCTGACAAGACGATTCAAGGGCGGTAGACTTAATGGTGACGTTCCATCCATCTCGTCCGATCCCAAGAAAGATTATGATGCCTGGCCTGCTCTTTCGTAGTGCACGCGTCTGCCACCCCTCCAAGTGAAGCCAGGTGCCGCGGCCGTCATCGAGCAATTCTGCCCAACTCTCTGTCATGCGCCAGATTACGTCTACCCTCGCTAGTCAAGATAGCGTCTTTTACGACTGTTTGCTCGCTGACACTTTAGTCTTCGTGCTGAGGCACACATACACACACACGAAGGATCAAGCACAAGAACACCTCTGGCGCATCCATCACCTTAAGCCTGATCAAAGCAATAAAAATCCCAACAATCAGCAACTCCTACCTTCTCTCATCTGCGTCGCCATTACTTGCCGAGGAAGACACGGCAGTCTCTTTGATTCTATGATCACGTCGCGTTTAAATTCTTCCACTGATCCTGCTGAAGACTTTGATCCTAACATATTAAGCCTGTTAGTGTAGTCAGAAAACCAAGCCAGCAATGTCTTAAGTCCGAAAAGACTCTTTCGCCGACGGTAAAAGCTTCTTTTGATGCTGATAAATATCCAGAACACCTGGCAATAGATTTTTGTCTTCTTACTTCTCTCGTAAAATTCTGCTGTTTTTATTTCTTTATTTTTCTATTTTGCGAGATCTTCTGTTCATGTGACTGCAGTTTTCGTAAGTCGCAGTTACATGGCACTCGATTATTACTGTTTGCCACTTTCGAAACGTTTCAATGTGGCTCGAGATCTGAGAATTTTTTTTTTAATGCTGGTGATGCCAGTGCCAAATACTAATATACAGAAAGCACTGCCAGCTGTATAGTAGTGAGCCACAAACTAAGCAACGCTTCCAGAAAATCAAGAGAAAACTGTTAAAAAGAATCAACCAACCAACGGAGCTTTAAAAATAAACTGTTTAAAGTTTGTTACGAAATGCATGTTCTGGTTTCTTCCTTGCGGGTTCTCCTTCCTTAATCTGCCACAGTTAAAGGCCTAACCAGATTAAAAGGACAGTTTTCGGTTGTGTTTTAATCTTCTCGATGCGTTTTAGTAAAAGACCAAGTTCACATATGACTGGTCACATTGTAACGTCAGAACTAACAAGCAGCCTTTAACACCGGAAGTGGGAGGCACAAATAAATTCATTTCAGAATATTACTAGCGACACAAAGACATCTAATGATCAGTACAAACTACATTTGTAGCTCGTATCAGGAACTATATGCGAAAGAAACCAAAGTGAGTTCTTCACTGTAAGACTGATTTAGCCATTCACACAGTCCTATATCCTGCAGCACTAGACATTTACGGGAGACAAGAGAGGCCCCATTTGCTGGTAAAATTTTACCAAGAAAAGCGCGAACGCACTAAAAACATGTAATATCGCCCTTTGCTGGGAGTAAACTGTGTTTGCTGTGTTGGTTTTAACTGGGTAACGAAGGATCGTCTACTGGAAATGTGTGTATCCTGACAGCTCTATTTGGAACAATCTGATGACTGGATATACAACTGCATGCATATAGACCTGTATCCTGGCAAGCATATAAAAATACATGTACGTGCATGATGCACTTGCATCTTTAAAAACATGCGCTACCTGGAAGGCAAGCAGACATATATCAATACATGCATACAGTACATGAACATACAGATGCACACATGTTTCAATCATTAATACCTTTTGTTTCTATTTGCTTCTACGCATGCGAAAGATTGATAAGAGTCTCCACCGCTGTCTATGCCCTGCTCAGAGCTAAAAATATTCGGGTTCACAAATACGTGTACGACTTATATAATAATAAATGTATACGTCTTTAAACTGCAGTTTGGCGCTGAAATAAAGTGGAGGCTGCAGTTGACACTCGCCGTGTAATTCGTCAGTTTTGGCGAGGAGCTTGTTAAAGCCGAAAACGCAGTTAAAACCGCAGTGCCACGCTCCTATAGGAGGGAGGGCCTGTGGCTCCATTGGCAGCTGTCCTCACAAAGAGCATGACGCAGTTGGTGGGTTGGGTGGGGGGTCCTCCCTTCCTCTTCCTGCCTCAGAGCAACATCAGAGGACCGGTATAACGAGCGTGGGCTTGCCAGAATATGCAGACACTGGGACACGCACCCCACTGGAGATCAAGGCGCACACAGCAGACCGAGGACCTTTCCACGAGGGCGGCCATCTTCCTCTCTCCTGTCTCGAGCTGAGTGCCGCTTAGAATGTCGCGCACCTCCGCCTCAAAATACAGCACCAACCCAGCCTGCCATGCTGTGCGCCTCAAAGAGACATCCAAACAGAGAAGAATAACTTAATTAAAATTTCGAACAATGCCTCAAAGATCATAGCCCTCGCTCTTTCAAACGTTGGTGATACCATCAACAAACCCCTCCTTCTCCAGGCTTATGCGGCGTGGACTGACAGTTCCCACCCACTACACCACGAGTTTTACTTCTTCCCATAGGTCGCCGGTACAGAACACCATTGCGCGAAAGCAAGATTAACCAGACGTTTAATTCCCTTCGCAGTTACTGCACTAAACCTGTGGTTGAAATCAGTTTCCTATATGGCGGCGATTTTGTATGTTCAACATATTCATTTATTAATACGTAACCCGACCTGCTACAACCACCACAATGTACGGATGTTATGTGTCTGTAGGCCTTCACCGATCATAACATCCAAGCGTTCACTCACAATCAGTTCTGGCAGTGTGCAGCAAGCGATATTTGCCACGCACGCAGGACAGCGTGTGACTTCATCACACATCGGTGCACGTCATAGGTCCGCACTAATGACGTATAAAATTCCTGTCAAAAAGTGACGTACATTTCTGCTGCGCTGACAAAGTCTGTTCTCCGATCTCGTGCCAGAAAAGCTTTCAGCACAGAACCTATGTATAAAAGCCAGAAACAGATGTTCACCTCTATGCAAACTCTTCCATTTCAAACACAGGCAACGGTTGGCAAACCGCTACAAGCATTTCTGGGAATTCCAGTCGCCCAGGGATGCCCGGTGTCTGACTATGCATTGAACCTTGTACAAGCACCCTCTGTAGGTTCGTGCGTGTCAATAGAAAGAACTGGGACTCTCTAGTACAGAGTGAGAAATGAGGAACAGGAAATGATTCTTTTTATAGGAAAGTCTCGCTTTTTGTCATGCATTAGCTTCTGTCACAGTCAGACTTAGAAATAGCTGCTCGCCCTAATATTCTTTCCGTTTGTTTCGTTGAACATTTTTCATGGTTTCTCTTGCTTTGTCTTTCTGCTTCACTTCCTTTCCCCACCCCCGTCCTGACAGAAAAAAGTGAAAGAAAGCGAAAAGAAGCATGCCTTGTACGCCACAAAAAGTTGTACATCTGAGTAACGCATGAAGCAACGCCTGTTTTTTCTATTCTCTTGGACTTATTTTAAGATGATGGTGAGATTGCACGCATTTCAAGCACACACCCACCCATTCCTGCGCACCACGTTCACAGGAATGTCACTAGCTTGTAGGGCCTGACTCTAAGAGGAGTATTCGACGAAGTGCTCTTGAGTGAAGAAACGCTGTTTGCAAACCAAGAGGCTGGAGGTGTCTGAAAACCCGCGCCTGCTGCTAAGCTTGTGCCGAGTCCCCCTTAAGACAAAGTGCAGGGTCTCAAGAGTTAGCGTCGGACCTAGAAACGCATGTCAAGGTCTGTCGGGTCTTTCGGATACCCGCTAACGCTCTGACCACGTCTAACAGGTTCCATTTCTCTGTATTTACTCTTCACTAAGTACAACAAGCCAAGAACTCTAATTATCGAGTGGGGGCAAGAGACAGGGGAAGGTAAATCACCGCTGCCTCCAATCGCAGAGTGGGACTGGCACGCAAACATGTTCCGAGCTGGAGCGACAGATGTTTGAAGAATGGCAGGCACCTCCACTGCGCCGTTCCTCTAGGGTGCTTGGGGATTCGCCCGGCGCTTTCGCAGTAAGGCGATTCTTTTATCGAGGTACCTATCGTCACTTCAAATAACCTCCCCTCCCCGTCCAGCACAACTCGGTTAACAAGTCGCTGATCGTCAATCTTTGACGACCACGAAGATAATGACATAAACAGGCTAATCTCGATGACAGATTGTCGCTATCTTCAGCGAAGAGACGCTAGTTAGATCGGTGTCATTAATAATGCGATACTTCAAATAAATTATTGAAAAGGGCCCCATTCTTGTAGTTTGTTTTCCTGGCCTTATCCGCTGTTTGTTCTGACCTTCCAAGTGTGTGTTCGCCTGGCTTATCGGATTGTCTCGGGCGAGACGATTAGGTAAACTCTATTAGCGAAATGGACACTTCGGCACGCCGACAGCCGCAAGTTTTTCCTTTTTTTCGCCCCTTCTGAAAATCCTTTTTACCTACTTTATGTCGACCACCCATTCCCCGCTTTTATCCACCACCACTGACCTTTTCTTTCTTTCTCGGCCGTCGTTAATAATTTTCACTCACCATTAGCTTCTGTCAAGATAAACACGGAGTTAATGTATTTTCCCAACCAGAAACCAGAAATCGACACTACCTCCGTAACTCCGCGGCCGCGTTAGCCGCTTGTATCTCATCCTCATATGTTCAAAAAAAAACCCAGACAAACAAAACCCGATCATAAGGCCAGTTCACCTTGTGTTATTTACGTGGACTCTTGCATATGAAGAGAAATGCACACGCCATCCACACTTTAAAAACGAACTCTTCTGTGTTTGCTTAATACAACTGCACTTCATTTTTTTAAGCAAAGTGAACACTCCTTCTCCCTTTTCAAAGAATTCCATTTTGTTTGCATGCTGATCAAATAATGTTTGCCTGTGACCACCGAACAGTGATTGGGACAGGACAGTGGCTGGGATTCCACATCTGAAGCAGTGACCCCAAGGCTGAATGCTGGACTTGGGTACAAACAAGTCCAAAAGGAGGTATGTGGTAGGTCTGAGGTGGCTATGTTTTCTCCTATCTTTGCTTGTCCTCGTGCTTTTCCTCTGCCTTGCTTGCAGTGCTTTTTCATCTTTTCATACTTCTGCTTCTTTTACTTTGATTGTTACCATACTATTGTTAACACTCTTCAGGTCTTTGTAGACGCGTAAGGGGCGACAGGAAAAGCGTTCCACTTTACCCAGATTTCATTGCCGGGTTTGGGTTCACACGCATCAGTGCATCTACATGTAAACCATTCCTTCTCTACCTGGATTGGAACTAAGGAAGAAACAAACAAAAACTTGGGCGTACGACACAGCATGGACAGGGTCGAAGTTTTTGTTAAGGACAACAAAATCATCAGTCCTCCTCTCTTTGTATTTTTAAATCCTTTCTTCTCCAAGATTTTTCTTTCTTCTATAAATGCCACGAACATCAAAGGTCTTTAATTTTTGTGTCCCGACCAAAGTAGAGGTCTCGTCGTTTACGATCAGCCGAGGGTTTTGGCAGGACGTGCTTGCAATTATCTCCTGATTTTATAATGTTTTAAGATGAGGGGGTGATGATAATTACTTCCCCTCGTTCTGCCAACAGCGAATGAAGCGGACGAACCTAACTGCGGAAACCAGGGGGTGAACTCAACAAAAATGGTATTTAAAAAAAAGTCTTCTCTTGCATCCCCTGGCCTCTTTAAGAGATTAAGACAGGAAGGCAAAAGGGTAAACAGTTTGGACTAACGAAATTAACTGTCGCTGCGATACTTCCGCTTCTCTTCCCGACCTACCTGCAGCTGGCAGAAGAAAGGTAACGTGTGGTTCTTCACGCAAGCATTCCTCACACGCATCTGACATAAAGATGTTTGGCAAGTCCTTTAACTGTGATAAGGTTCGCATTGCAGCCAGTCCACGACCGCTCTTGTGACCAGATAGGCAAATACAAACGCTTTTGCAACCAAACTCAGTTGTAAAAAACGCGTCAGAAACTCCAAGTTTAAACTACATATGAATCTTTCATTACAGCAATCTAATATAAGGCTTATAATTAAACCCAGCGCATTCTTTGCTTAACGCCCGATAGTTGAGAATCCACTACAGTTTCTTTTTTAACAAATGGAAACAGCTTTTACGTACCTTATCTGAAGATGAAAGGTAAGAAAACAGGTGTGCATTTTACCTCGAGGTTATAATACGAGCGAATGGCATTTATTAAAAACACAAAAGTTTCGAGAACCCCCTCTGGATGCTTGGGGCGCGGACGTGAAAAATAAAAGCACTTCCAAGTTCACAAAAAAAGTTTTCTTTCTCGTCGATAAAAGCTTCGGTGTCATAAGCTTCTCCCAAACTTTCACTGCAGAACAAAACTTACTCTCTACTACAGGAAGTCTATTTTGAGCATAAAACTCTAATTATATACCGCCAAGACACTGTTAGCTATGTCCTCCACAAACATAAGACTGAAATTTGCACAAAATTAATAAGCTGCTTCCTTAAAAAGCACAAGAACAAAGCTTGGCGAAGTTTCATAGGAATATGGAAGCCCATAAAACTGTCGTTAATGCACTCAGGTACGTTTGTACTCTCCCCACCCACCGCCAGCCCCACAGTCACTCTTCTTCAGGAACTGATTTTGCTAATGTCTGTAGGCGGACGAAGTCAGGCGATTTACGAATCTTCATGTTTGTCTTGATCTCTTGAAGACCTGTAACCTTAAAATTATTGCTCTCCCCGATATCTGAAGGTTCTGTAACCTTAATACCAAACAGGCTGCCTGGGTAATTAGAGTTAGGACAGAAACTGAGAAAAGATAGGTGGACTTCCAATATCTAGGGAGAATTTAGTGTTGGCGGAACTCGTGTGGTAAATGACAACTGCTCAGAAAGTACGGCACTTCGTATTTTAAAATATAACAGTTCGGACCTTAGTTTTTCATTTTCTAATGATCATATCAAAGCCTCCCGCCCAAACAGGCTAGCACTCTTAACTTCGTGATCATAAAGACGCGAAGATAAGGCAGGCAGACCAGCTTGTGGGGAGACAGACAAACGGACGGGCGACGGACAGGTGAGCACGATGGAGACAAGCAGGCAAATTCGTGGAGGGAGACAAGGCAGTAGGCTGCCACACTCGCAGGCGCGCAGGTAGGCAGGCTGTCAGCCAGGCATATACAGAGCCATGCCGAGAGACAGTGACAGACGGACGGACGGACAAAACGATCGACAGACAGGCAGGGAGACTATCAGACACTATGGCACGTACTCCAACATACTGATACCGATGGGGACTGACTGACTCGCTTACGCACTAACTCACTCACTCACAAGGAGGAAAGAAAGCAGAGAGCTACAATTAAGACACGAATACAAGATCGAGGCCTCAGTATCATCTGAAGCCGAACACGACACGTTCAGGTCATCCAGCAGATAAAAAGGCACAGCTGAGAGGAGGAAGGAAAAAACAAGAGGGAATTCAAAAGTTAAGGAACAGTCGAAGACTTAGCCAACGTCACAAAAATTCTAATAACAAGAAGAGACCTTCAATTCACACACCCCCCCCCCCATCAATAATTCCTTACTAGACAGTCTCTCCCTCCCTCTCTCTCCAGTCTCAAACCTCGTGTACAAAGTGAAGACAACCTGTTCCTTGCCAACAACAACAAAAAAATTCCAAAAATGGGGGTTTGGGGAGTGAGAACGCGTCAGGACCCCTCCGTTCTCTAACGCTTTTAACAGAGGGTGTGGAGTGGAGCAAAGGGTGACAAAGGAGTCGCATGCGAAACACGTTACAGCGCCTGCGAATGTCGATGGAAACATCTTTCCGCTGCTCACGGATACTTTGTCTTAATCAACCGTAAAGGAAAGGCACGTTGATGGCTGTGCTTAGTCACCCCGCAGCGCAGCCCTGTTCGGTTTCGCGCGGCAAGCAGAGCGGAGGCAACATGCCGCCGTCTCCCCTCTCTTACTTGGTCGCGACAAAGGGTTGCCTCCCTTAGTTTTCCTTGTTGACGAGGGCTGAACATGATAAGCCGACGGTCGCTTGCTCCTCCCTGTCCCTCTACCCACCCGCAGCATGGCTGTAAGGAAATCATTACCTTCCGTGCGCCCTTAAACTGCCCTTACTGCTTCCAAAATCCTTTTCGCGCGGTCATAAAACAGCAACAAGACTGACGAAATTCCTGCACACCGTCGACAGTCGCATTAGATCCCCCCACCACCACCTCCATCTTCTCTATTTTTTCACCCAGCCTTGACTTTCTCGGATTCCATCGTTAACCTCCACAAACTACTCTTCTATGCACAATAATCGTTGACAGATACCCGATGACAAACGAAATTAAGCAGCGCACAAAGTCGTGACCTCACCGCAGACAGCAGCGAGTACAAAGCAGTTAACGACGATGGGAATTGTCATACTCTCTCTGATGTAATGTACATGTGGTTGCTAGGCAAGGCAAGCCAAGGTTGCACATACCCTTCCTATACTCTCTTCTGTTCTTATATTCAAGTAAGCTATCATTCTCTCTCGGCTTGAATCATCTTCGATTTAGGCTATAAATATTTACCAAACAGCCAATTAATCCTAACGCTAAGACTGCGCTGAAGAATTTTTTGGGGGGTGGGGGGGCGCAAAAAACTCAAGCTCGGAAAGATAGTTTCATCAGTTTTGTTACTGACAGCTTGAATTACCAAGACCAGACCAAACCAACTTTAGGGAAGCAAGAACTTGCAAAACATAAACACTACAATAACGCAGTAACTGCCTTGGTTTTGTTTTGTTTTGTTTTGTTTTGTTTTTTACAACACTACAACAAGCTTTCATTTTGTTTACTGACCGAAAAGAGACAATGCAGCACCTGACTGGCTGAGAACAGAAGCATGTTCCCCCTTCCCTCTTCCTACACACCAAAAAAAACCTCAAAAGATAATACCGCTCTCCTGCAATATATCTACTTCGTAAGAAGCTTGTTTTCGTAACACCTGCACCTGATTTCAGACAGCGGAATCCATCTAGTCTGCAAAGGGTAGGCTGGAGTTCATTGCCTTGCCAGCAAAAGACGCCTCAAAACTGTGAAGATTTAATTTGTCGTATCTAGAGTAATTCAGGAATGTGACTTTGGACCCTACAAACCTGCTACTTGATATTCGATTTAATGTTGTAATTCTTTTAAGACGCACAATTACGCAGCTCACAGCAACGCTGTTTTCAAGAAGACAGTCCTATATTGCACCAGAATATTCCGCGAGAGGGAAGCGTCCCATGTGCTGCCAGAATTTTAAAAATAAAAAGACGCGTACACATTCAGAACGTGTCATATAAACACTTTCTTGAGCAAACAGGAATCTGTGCACCGTAACACCACCGTTTTAAATCGTCTTCGACAGACTGAATATACTTAACTTAGTCTACTCAGCCTTGTAAAAATAACATTTTTCTCACAAATTATACACATATCCACATTTCCACAAGACAGGTAAACGTTTCTAGTTACCAAATATTTATTACTTATTGTTAATGGAATAATATTATATTACTATACGTCAAAGCAAAAGCCTTGTCAGAATACCAAAAAATGTTACATAAGCCTACTGATGACAGGACATCACTGAATCTATTTAACACAGATGGTTCTGGAGGACTACAGCGTCCTTAAGATGGAATGAACTGTGGAAATATTTGCGACTTCAGAAACAACTGATCGTGTTATACATATTTCCTGTTAAAACCAATACCGTGCTGTCTCAGCGGGTCTGGAGTTTTACTTGTTTCACAACTTGCCTGTTTTCTTTCAGGATGCTTACAATTCCTTTGGCAGGTTTTGATTTTGTTAACATCAGCATACACTAATACACTAAAAACACCGAGTTTAGCAAACACGTCTACTTTCCAATACTTGTTCATAAAGACGCGATGTTTATACCTGCACACCCTAATTCTCAAAGGCACTAAAGTGGATACCGGCACAAAGAAAGAAAGAGCTATCACAGTGGACTATATCAGCACATAAATGTAGGAAGCATTTTTTTTAAAAAAAAAAGCCTGTTAAAACTTGTTGAAAAGAGCAGAAACGGAATTGTTTTGTGTTCGCTACGACATCAGTGACAAGAAGGTGAATAATAGCCACGTTTAAACAGGTTCAGCAACACGGAAGGCGACGGACGAGGCTGGACAAACTAAACTCGAAACATTTAAAGTATCTCAGACACGCACGCCAACAAATCTAACGTGGAACCTGCCTCGCCTTATTAACACGGTCTCACGCGCACGTGCTCGCAGTCCAGCCAGTCTTGACGGCCGCTTCAGAAGGGGGGGGGGGGTCAAAGCTCTTCGTTACCTCTGTTGCAAACATGTAGACACGACATCCGCCAGTAAAAGGGGAAGCAATTAATACTAATTCAAGACTGTTCATCAAAGTAGCGCTGCTGACAGAGATCGGATAAATCAGGATCTCGTGCAATGTTGCAGTCGGAATTTTGCGAAACACAACACTGACCACCTGAACTTTCAGACTACCTGACAGATTAATTTGGATTGATTGTATATATTACAGCAATCTACTTCAATCCACCCGTCACTCGGTTGCATGACCATTCTTATCTGCCTTCCTGACATAAAAGCGATCGTAAGCCCGGTTAACAGGAGGACGGATCGTTAAGTATGGCTCAAACCTAAAGGATGTCTTAACCAGTCTATAGTTTTTTATGTATGTCTTTCTTGTCTATTTCTACCAACCAGTTTTGTATGAATTGGTCTTGCAGACACTTCTCAACTTTTGCTTTAAACCATTCTATAGATTACATGTAAGATTGTTCTGGTTGCTCCAAATTCCATTTAGTTCTATCACTGAACAAAATTTACTGTCCTCATATACTTTCTTATTCTTCTTTAAAATTCATGCTTGCTTTCTGATTCCAAACAATACTAAACAGATTTTTCCTATAAATATAGCGATCCATCAGTTTGTTTCCCTACTCGTGGGGGAAATAATTTTTATCGTACGCGCGGGAAACGAAAACAATGCACATGCGCGCTAAAGCCATGTAGAGTTAAAACCTTAAACACTAATTATGACCATCGTATGCTAGCGCCAGCAAGCTGTACAAAGACGTCATTCCTACCTCGTTCCTACAAGCATTTCTCATTTAGAGTGTGCACTACGAACGATATATCGCTTTGTGCTTGGTCTCTCAAGGCATTCTAAACAGGCAATATACAGTTTCTACTCTCGCAGACCAGAACGTGCACTAGTGACGTCATGATGCAGGCGAGATGCCTGAACACACTCCTGATTGACAAGTGTACAGTGGCCTTTACCGATCCAAGCTTTTTATTATTTCGGGGGAGGAAGGGGGAGGATGGATATCTCTTCTCTCATCATCTCTCTGCTTCTCGTTCCTAACTCGCAGTAAGTGCAGTCACCTAGGAAGGTTCATCTATGTTTGCTAAGTGCGCTGTGTATTTTATAGCAAAGCCGTCTAAAAATATTTTCCTAATATCACGACAGATCAATGGCACGACAGCAAGGATTCTACAAAACGTACCTCTAGCTTCATACATTGGTTTTGAAGGCTGTCATGTAAACAAACTAAATTCTCCCTAACTTCCGCCTTGCCTGCTCAACCTCGATCCCGACCACAGACACACATGCACGCACACACGCGCGCTCACACACACACACGCGCGCGTTCATCCTTCCAACAAAGCTAATCCTAAGCCACTCTCCCTCAGGCCATGCGCACTGACACCAAGATTCCCGAACACTGTAGGGTTCAGAATACGCTTAAGCACGTGTTTATGAGAAAGCCTGCCATTCTGGAACCTTCTACACCGGTGGGAGCTATTTCAGTCCATCTCTTTCCTTTCCTGGTCCTCTTCATGCACTCTCCTCTTCGGTATTCTCTCTTCTTCCTCTTCTCGGATCTCTTCAACCTCTAGCGTTACTCCGTTACCACTTTTTCTGAGTGCAGTGTTTTTCTCCAACATGACAGCGAACTATCATTACTAAAGACACCTGGGTTTTTTCAATTCTTTCTCTTTGTTTCTTTGTCTATCTCTCTGCCTCTTTCTGTCTGTCTCTTTCTCTCTTCCTTTCTTTCTCTCTCTCTTCCTTCCTTTCTCTCCTTCTTTCCTTTTTCTTTTTTCTTTCTTTCTCTTTCTTTCTGCCTGGGATTTCCTGTGAATATGTTTAAGAAAGTTTTTACTAGAAACTCCAAAACTCTATTTCCGTTTAAATGTATTCTACAATACCTCGTCTCTCTCCCCCCCCCACCTCCTTTTCTCTCACTCCCTGCCACACCCATCCCTCCTCCTTCCTTCTCTATCATTAACTTCCTGTCCACAAGGCTTGCTCTTCAGCTCGCTCATTAAGCCTTTCGGAATTCTCGAAGTTTCACCTGCTCCACACTTTACTTCAGCCGATGCAACTGCGTCCTGGACGTCAGAAGAAAACAAAAGGGGGAAAGGGGACAGACTAAAATCGAAAGTCTCAGGCAATGCATGCGGTTAAAAAAAAAGTATATTTGTGCACCAGGAAGCATTTATAACCCTTTTAAGCCAGAACTTCACATAAGGGCGGAAGTTGCGCCTCCCGCACCTGCCCCACGAACCGCATCATCCCCAAACTCAAGCCGCTTACAGGAACTAGAAGCGCAATGGCGGATGTTGTGCGACACCAAAACATTCACAAACACAGCTGAATTTTCTTCCCGCTGTGTATGAACCCTCTCAGTGATTCAGCTTCTGTTATGCAACTGCCAGCTTCATTAATCTAGATGCAGCTTACAAGGCTACATCGGAAAGCGAAATGGGGTTTCCCCCCCCCCACACACACACACACCCTCCTTTTACGTATAGTCCCAACATGCCATAAACTGTCGTGTGCCGAGTTGGAATCGGAATGTAAACATCCTGTTTAGCGCGAAGACACAGGCTCCGACTTATACACCAAACAAAACTCCCTACCTAATCCTAAATCCTAAATCCACTCCGAAAAAAAAATGGAAAGCTGCTCTGGATATCGTGTCAGCACCTTTCAGCTGAGAAAACTAACTTCATCACTTGGCTGTCGAGCAGCACGGGTTTTGTTCATTTTAACTATAAAAAGTGCGCTTTCCTTGACCTGTGTCCTAAGTTTGTGCCACTTGAGGACACCTCTCACATTACTTACTCAAACTCCACGTGCCACGTGCCACACATGGCTTGCACAAGACTTCCCCATTGCTCCGGATTAGCAGGTGGAAGGTTGCTTGTTCGAATCCCGGTGTGGTCAAGAATTATTCCTTGGAGATATACATTGTGCAAACTCCATTCAGACATCTCTCTGCACATCAAACTGCCTGTCCGCACTGATCATCTTATCTTACTGCGGCTATCAGTCTGGTGGTTCTTTCAGTGCATAGATTAGTAATAGGACCCCATCGCCCCCAAAGTCCACCACCTGGAAGCGAATTCGTGGTGGTGGTGGTGGTTATTTAGAGGGACAGTGCTTCCACCTCGCGGTGATTTCGCACTATGGGGAATGGGGTCCTATTACTAAGCTATGCACTGAAAGAACCACCAGACTGATGGCTGCAGTAAGATGGTCAGTGCGGACAGCCAGTTTAATGTGTGGGGAAATGGCCAAATGGAGTTTGCACAATGTTTAACTCCAGGAAATAATCCTTGGCCACACCAGGATTCGAACCAGCAACCTTCCATCTGCTAGTCCGCAGCTCTACCAACTGAGCTAACCTGGCCCCCCAGCGAATTAGTGCCCGTTTATTAGGCCTTATAAACCGATCGCGATTACGTGACAAATCAGTTGGCGACCTTTATTGGCCAATGAGAACGATGGTTTGTCATGTGATCCCGATCGGTTTAGGCTCAACCGCCGCTCATGAATACGACTCCTTATATGCACCCGTTTGCAGCGCGACGTTAGCAGCCAACCAATCAACTAACCGGCCTACCAACCAACCAACCTACCTACCTATCTCTGTTCTGAGCTGCCTTCTGTGCAGTTCCCCAGCTAAGACTAGCGGCCTTTTCCCAATGAGTTCTGCCCCAGCCCGTTTAGCGCAAAGATACAGGCTTGAACTAAGACATGAAAACAGAAGCCCTTCCTAATACCAAACTCTACCCCTACCCCTACCCCCAACCCCATAAAAAGTGACGCCGCTGTGCACAGGTCATAGCATGAGCTCTAACTGTTGTTGTGGTTCAAAACCGGCACGGGGCAGAACTCAGTTGGGTAAAATATTCACTGGCAATCTAGCCTTTCAGATTAAATGTAGAAAAAGAAACTTTGCCATCAGGGCACGCAGTAATATTTACGACATTGCAGTGAAAAATAGTCAAGGCCGTCATTGGCAGAACGGATCTTGAAAACATTCACTTTCAGCTAGCAAGCCTTTACGGTTTTGAACCCGAACTTGAAAAGATCCAAATCCACGACTTCAAAAGGGAATTGCACTGTTTAACTAAAAATTCCTGAAGACTTGCATGGCCTCAGTATAACTTCTAATGTCAAAATAAATTCTGGGAGTGGGACAGATAGACGGCTAATGATAAAAGGGGAGAGAAGGCGGAGGAGGAAAGAGAGGTGGGGGATAGGAAAGACTGCGCTGCCGCGAGAGATGCGGAGAAAGAGCGAGAGACGGAAGGTGGGGATGGGGAAAAAAGAGCAGAAGAGTTAAGAACCTCAATTTCAGACATAAACATCTTGACAGTTATAAGCACGCATCATGCGTCCTGCCTAATGTAACGCACTTACATAATTTCTTACATAACGAAAAGACTGCAGGAATCGACTGACGTCATCCGGTTAGAAAATCCATTTGTGGAGCTTTTCCATTTCCTCTCCTGTTCCTCTCTCTTTCTCGATCTTTTCCGGTTCGTCTTTGGTTAAAAACATGTTTCTAAGGTAAATAAAATATTTTCAGTATGTTGAACACGGGCAGGCTGACGCAGCACGGTAGTTTTGTTTTTTTTTTAACGTGCATGCGATTCAACAGAGGAGAGCTGATCGGAAAGATTTACTTTTCGGTCTTACCAGTGCCAGTCACTGTGGACTGGCAACAAGCTCTCTGCCGTCTCTTGTTTTTACGTCTTATCTATACCTCTCTTCATTTTCCTGCTGTCCAGCCCATGCGCCACATCTACTGAAGCTAAGTCTTTTTCTTCTGTTTTCGTTGTTGTCGTTTTTTCGTCGTTTTTGTGTCGTCCTGATGAAGAGGTAGTGCCCGGAAACATGTAGATTGTCTTTGTCTTTGTCATGTCTTAGCTTGGTCCAGTTCCCTTGTTTTATATTTAAGAAAGATTTTACTCCAAGCGGCAGTCACCTGTTTTTCTTATACCTCTCTTTCTTTTCCCCCAACCCCCCCCCCCTATCTCGACTCTCTCCCCCATTTATCTGTCTCTCATTCCTTTTCCTCCTCCGTTATTTCCGTCTTCCTCCTTTGTGGCCTGTTTCTTTTGTCTTTCTTTACTTCTCTCCCTCTTTCTGTCCTTCATTAGAGCGCTAGTTTCTTGCACCTGGTGTCTTGCTTTGTATATTGCAGGTTATTACAGGTGAAAAATATAGCTTTGCAAAAGCTCGCCTGTCAGGTACATCATCACCACAGAAACACGGGAGATGACCACCTTTCTTCTTAAACCTTATTGATGTTTCGAAACTTTAAATCGACTTGAAGAACTTTTCCAACTGTGCAGCGCCATTTCTTCGTCGTTACTAAATGGACAAAAAAAATATCGTTGGAAATCTTGTCAGAAATACACTGAGGTATTTTTGAAAATAGAAGACAGCAGTAGTTTCTCCTCCTACTGAATGGTTAATCACAGCTTCCAATCCTCTTTTCTTGATGAAGGAAGATTTCATAATGCATAATTTCGAAGAATTTTTTCGTTCGTTTCCGCACTAACGGAGATTATCAAGAAAGTAAATCATCGATGATCAAGTAAAGATGAGAAAAATGCAACAAACCCTAGTTGGTTTTTTTAAGGTGACCTTAAGAAACCAATGTTAAAATGCAAAATATGCACATTATATTTTAAGAAAGATTAAGCTTTCAGCGTTAAATTTCCTCCACACACCTTTCTGAAAATCTGTGAACCACGTAAAGCATTTCTTAAGCACGCAGACTGTGATTATGAAAACCTGGGGGGGGGGGGTATTCTTCACAAACTCTTCAAAAGACTTACTCGAAAAAATCCTTTAAAGCTATTTTAAGTTTAATATTTTTACATGGTCTTCAAGTTTATATCAATTTTTTTTTTAAAAAAACACTCTTTTTAGAGCACAAATGTGGAAAGTTTTGCACACAGGACTAGGTTGGTCTAGACCTCTTGAATTTGAGGCCGAAAGGAATTTCTTAACCGAACGAATGGGTCCTATTTCGTCGAGTCTGGCCCTGCATAAAAAGTTCGGCAAAATGGAACGCAACAATGTCTTGTAATTTAAATACTGACATGGGCGTGAACCGTCTTTGCCCTTAGTCAAGTGCCAAAAAGTATCCAATCGGAATCTCTCTTAAACAGTTCCCCTGCTACTGCCAGTAAATGATCGGCGAAGAACGCAAAGGTTTACACAACAGAGCGTGCGATCTTTCTTGGACCGGAGAACTTCGCCCACCCTGCATGCAGGTTTCAGAATACACATGTAACAAGATGTGAATGGAAAACACGTCCCACTGTATATGAAAGACCAAGGACGTTCGGCGCGCGCATACATAAGGAAACCCTGGCTTGATACCGACAAAGTTTGTCCCTCGATGGATTGTTCAACTTAGATCAACATTTAGTGGGTATTCGTTTGCAAACTCAAAATGGAAATATAAAAATTTTAAAAATGAAGATCCTTTCCAGGACATGGATATTTGGTATTATATTTCTTTTTAAACAGTGCGAAGACGAAACAAAAACCAAAGCAAAATAACTTTTGGTCCACAATGCTAACTGATGTCACCCAGAGGAGTGAATTTTTAAAAATGCAGTAATAAATAGCAAAGGACTGTTTTCCTCTTGTTTCCAGTTTTAGGGCTATCACAACGCACTGGCTTCTTGTATGTCCCCTTCTGCCCCATTTAAAAAAAAGACCCCGCTCCTACCGGCCCAAGATTCACCACCAGACATCACGCCCGCTCCATAAAGTTCAATTAAAAGCTTTTTTAAAGTAAAGACCTCGACCACGGCGCCAGTGAATCCGAGGTCTTTCACTTGATCAACCTTTTCCGGCGCGGTAAAATGAAGTCGGCACGCAATTCTTCACTTAAATGGATGCGCTTCCGGAAGCGAAAGTACCCCTGTGTTATCGTCTGGGCGACAGAACTGGTTAGGGGCATTTACAGGCTATTCATGATCTTATCTCTCCCTATATACTCGCGCACATGCTTCGCAAAGACAGTATTCTTTAAATGCAAAATACTAATGCTGATAACATTTTAAGGATATCACCTGTACATAATTAATACTGTCATTCCTACGACTGATCACTCCTTAAGGGGGGGGGGGGCAAAGTTGGGGTCATTCCTTTGCAAGTCATCTCCGATTTGTCCCTTCTCTGTTATATCATTCCCTTGATTCTAAACTCTGGGGTAGACACAACGGGGGCTTCATATCTTCTTCTCTACACAATCCTGTTTAAACATTTAACACGGTGAACGAGCCTCTCGGACACTTGAACGTGCAGCAAATCCGATATAAGCGTTCGTTTCTGCTTTTCTGTTTATCAAAGCAGTCGTACAGCCCGTTGATATGACGAATTTTACTATCAGTTTTACAAGCGGAAATGGAACAGCAGCGTCCATGCCCCCCAACTTCAGAATGTTACTTCTCTGCTGAAGATAAGGCGAACGACCTCCAGAGAGGTAGCCGTGTTTTCTCACAAGCGTGAGTCTGCCGAGCTCTTAAGCTGGATTACGTGCTGCAGATCAACAATAAGATTGGGGCAGCGGGAAGTGGAAAAAAACCCCCACCGAAATACTGTAATGGACGGTGGGCAAGACAGCGTACCAACAGACCACTGGGATAAATAAGCCAAAAATGGGGCACCGGGTATTGCTAGGCAACACGCTAGGGGCGAGTGCAAACGTAAACAGGAAATGCTAATGCCTCGTTACGTTAACATAGAGAAGAACAAGACAAACAATGCATATGTTGCTTTGCAGAGCGAGAAAAACTTTGGGAGTTGGGGGGGGGGTTGGCAATTGGGAGGGATCAGGATCTATAATTTCACTTTTTATTATCATCAACGCTCCCGGAGGCGGCTGTGGTTACAGGATCTACTTTCATGGATGACCAAACTATAATCCGTGGATCATGTTCCGTTCTTGTCATTTCGTTCCTTTCATTTTCTTCCGTTTAGTAGTTTGCTGACTCATTATTACGTCTATAAACGTACACTATAATAATTTATCCTTTCCTCTCTATATATAAATGTAATGCTTTATTCCTTCCTGTTGATAAATGCAATACCTCATTCATTCTGTAGCTTTGTCATCAGCACCACCGAGAACACTACCACCAACAGCAAGACAGCAAAGCTGTGTAAGTCTCCCTTCCTTCTCTCTTTCCATCGTATACTTGTTTTTACTTCTAGAGTTATCTCTACATTCCTTCTCTCTAAGGCTTTCGTCTTCAGTCATTCCCATCACAAAACCATCGGCGACCTCCTGTCATCATCATTCTCCAATTTACATATAAAAAAGGGTTTGAAACAGACATCGCGCGAGCAATCGCTGAAAGAAGCAAGGTATTAACCAAAAATTAAAATAAAATAAATAATGACCTCGCGGGAGCATTCTTTGATGAAGATGCCGCTGCTGGTGATAAGGCGCCAATGCCTGTCACGACATCTATTACACTTATTTTTTAAGGGAGACAAGCGATAAAAAGGACCCCCCCCCCTGCCCTTTTTTAAAATCTACTACGGAACCGTTCTCCATACTTATATATGTATGCTGGTTCCATTCCACTCAGCAGGTGCCGCCTCGCTCACACCCACAAACAGTGCAGATGCATGTTGCACCTGCCGTGCTGTTTGCCCTTCGATGATACTTATCAGCACTCCGCGATGATTCTCCAATTTCTTCTCTCTCCTTTCGCTTTCTTTTTTCCATTCGGTTTCTAACTTTTTTCCTTGGCAGCGATGGTGGGAAACAGAATGTTAAAAGCCAATGCAAAGAATACGCTCAGGACCCAAAACAAATGTTTATCAAGATCCAACAGAACACAGGAAAAAATACATAACGAGTTTAATACAATAACCTTTTTCTTTGCTGCTGCAAGCGGTTTTCTTCCTTATCCATAATACAAAAGGCATTTTTCTCCCACTGAAGCAGTTTTCCCTCTTTCTCAATTTTTTTCTTTACTGGCAAAAAGAACTGCATCGCCTTATTTCATATATGTATATTTGTATTTATGCATAGGTGTGTGTCTGTACATATAACGCTTTCTAAAACACTGAACACTTGAACACAGGCTTAATTAAGCTGGCTTCACACAGTTCCGCTAAGGATGACCTGACACATTTGTGATAAGTCTTAGCAAATTACTGCACTTCACCTACAAGCATGTCTGCTAAAAGGAAGGGTTACACCCGTTTATAAAAGTCTCACGAATAAATCCCCCTTTGAACTCAATCTGGTACGTAGAGCTCCTTGAAAATATTTTTTCACATTATCACCCCTGTAAGCGTGACAAAAACTAAACATGATTGGAATGTAAACGCAGTTTTTCAGCATGTTAATTTTTGTCCGGAAGGGGTGTTTCTGGCCAGAGTGAACTGGAGAATTACCACATGTACATGAAAAGTTGGCCTTATAAGAATAATGCAGGGTTTTACTGGTTTTTTTCCCCGTGACATAAGATACCTGGGGTTGCATGAAGGAATCGAGAATAGGTTCATCCCAGGATACTGGCTTAACGCAGAGAAGTTATAGTGGGGTTATTTCTACTCCTAAATATAAAATTTCCACGCTGCCAGAATCGTTCGATGGCGATTCTCGTCTAGTTTGTTTTTACCTTTCCTTTTGAATCAGGGACTGACCAGTCGGGGGAAAAAAATCACCAATCAGTTTACCTCGAGCACAAAATCTCGTGTATGTGGACCACACCAAAATTTCGCAGGTACTTTTATCAGAACGCTGTGGAGAAAAAAATTAAGTAGGTATATTATTTTATCTGGCGCAATGAGAAGCCTGTCTTGGAGTTTTCTGCGTAAGAAAACGATACGATCAGCAGAAAATACCGCAAGCTTAAATTACCTTCTATTTAACGAAAACGTTAAATCGGAGGCTGTAGACATCCTGCACGCACGCGCACGCACGCACACGTATATATACACAAACACACTGTGCAAGTTTTGTCAAGTGATGTCACACCCAAAGTCAGTATCCTTTTGTAAATTTCTCTGATACACCTACCAGAATCCCGGAAATAGGGTGCCTGAGAGGGAAAAGGGTTTCAGCTATACTAAGCGCACATCTAATTTTGTTTATTTCTACGTAGCATGCGCGCCCCCACACAGCTCTTTCTCTATCCCCCCCCCCCCCCCCCCCCCCCCCCCCCCCCCCCC
>SMGT01015431.1:0-14061 GCA_004794575.1 Lanistes nyassanus | reverse complement strand
GTGGGCTTCAGAATACACTACGAAGAAGTCCAGTCAGGTAATAAACATGCTAAGGTAGCTTGTACATTGTTCTACTAGCCAGGGGACCCGGGGCTGCCCGGGTTTTCTTACCCCGCCCACCCCTATCCCCTCTGTAACCCCCACTCCTACCCCTTTTTCTACCCCCACCCTCATCCCTAACCCCTACTCTTGCCTGCCATCTCCCAGTTGTCAAACGAGGGAAAGTACTCTTCGTACGAAAGGGAAAAAGACTGTGTGGTGATCTCCCTTGCACGCGGATCGCTGTGTGCGATTTGTTGGGCGTCGTTATATTTAGTATTTCATTTTTGTTTAGGCCTAGGTAAAGGGCCAAAATATGACCCATGCCCATCTCGGGTTAAAAAGAACCCGCGTGCCGAAATTGGTGTGGATCGGTTCAGGCGTGAATTTTTGTATAATATAAACAAACACCCATTCGGCTTTATATATTAGTCATCATTCATGGTGCTGCTATTTTTAGTCTTCTGACCTATGTACATTTATGTTGTTAATATTAGTTCATATCTAGTTAATACTGTGCTGTGAGGTGTACATGAAAACCCACTCTCACGTCCACACGCACGTGTACTCATCTCTCTCTCTCTCTCTCTGGGTCCTGGATAGCTCAATTGGTTGAGCTGCTGACTACTAAAGTGACTAGCAGGTGCGAATCCTCGAGTGACCAAGGATTTTTTCCTGGAGTTGTACATTGTGCAAATTCCATTCGCCCACCTCCCTGCACATCAAACTGCCTGTCTGCACTGGCCATCTTACTGCAACTATCAGTCTGGTGGTAATTTCAGTGCATAGGTTAGTAACAGGACCCCATTCTCTCCTGTAGTACGCCGTCCTAATATGTACCCTGTTTGCAGCAGGACGTTAAGCAAGCAGCCAGCCAACTATCCCTGTCACTCTCTACCTTCCATCAGAATGAAAGAAAGGGAGAGACGGGGAGAGAAAGGACGAAAAGAGAGGAGCATATTCCATTAGACACTGTAGATACACCTAATTTCTTCATTTTGAATTAATCTGAGCTTTTGGTTCTGCTTCCTTAGACAGACCAGGGTGTAACCTGACGCTGACGGACATTGCTGGAGAGTTTACTTCCCCTTTCTTTCCCGATCCATATCAGCCGTCGGTAATCTGCAGTTACCTGTTTCAGGTAATCACCAATACTCTATCTTCTCTCGTTCGCTGGCTTATACAGACGAACACAGCACAAATACATGAGCATTTACGCCTGCACGAACGCGCGCGCGCACACACACACACACATGCGCATAAGTATGCGTGCACAGACACATGCGATCATCCGATGGCCTAAATAGGTATAACCGTCTCAAACACAATTTGAGACTGGCACAGAAATAATTATTAGGTCCATGATCTACCTTACTATGGTAAAAAAAACTATATTCTCAATTACACTTACGATTTTTGAAGTTAATTAAGATCGAGGATAAATTTCTTTCAGGATGAGACAGTGTTGGTTAAAGCAAAGAAATCGCAGATATTTTTTGCTCGTGACCGCGTGCAGAATCCTTATCACAACCTCCTTTTATACAACCTCTTTTGCGTTTATGATTGGAGGATCAGTGTGTGAAATCCCATATCCAGTTTTGACGGTGTTTGATAATAATTAGTGTGCCCATCATCCCAGTTGACGGGGCGAGTGCTTCGGAGATAATGCTGCCGAGACAGCTATCCACAGTCATGCAGTCATACCTAAAGGCTGAGTCACACTTGGCAATGCTTGTAAAGAAAAACAGGGGTTTGCGCGAGCTTTACAGCCGATCAAGAAATCTTTACCCAAGGAAAGAGGCTTTAACCGGCTTTTGCTCTTTTACGCTAATTGGCTGTTCGTGGTCTCGTGGCGGGGGTAAGGGAGTCATTAGGACACCCAGAAATCCCAATCTCGCCACGTGTGAGGCGCCCCTTTCTGATCAAAGTTCTGATGATACCTCCAGAATCTGCCCGCGTTGTGTCCGACGTATTAAGAAAGGTCCAGGACGTGAGTGAAAGCGGTGCAAAATTGACAGTTTGTTTGTTTGTTTGTTTGTTTTTAATGTGAGTTTCTGCTGTTCTGAGTCTGCAGGCGCCTGCTGGACACCGGGTGGAGATAGAATTCGATACATTTCAGCTGGAATCCGCTCCGTGTGATTTCGACTACGTCAAGATATTTGACGGCCAAAGTACGAGTAAGTCCTTGTTCAACCGACTGATATGTCTCTTAAATATATTTTACCAAAATGTCTCACATAGATTCATGCATTAGTTTACAACAGTGACAAAATTAACACAAAGCCGTTGTAGTGGAACGACCTTCCTGAGACCTCGTTGATTGTGGGTATATTAATCAGATCAATGTATACAATCAATTATAACTTACTACACAGGTTGTCCCTCTACCATGATTTCTTCTCCTTGCTGTACCTTTCCTGCAACTATCATTGACGACGCGATCTTTAATCTTTGAACTCACTGCCATGAATATATTTACCTGCGGGTTTCTTACGAAGTAATAACTTAATTTTTCCAGTGTCTTCCTACCAAATCTTTGATTCTTGGTTATAAATCATTACCGCACGTGGTTTTGGAAAAAGTCTTAACGCATATACATGTTCAGTACAGTCTAACATTTTATACAAATACATCAGAATGAATTCATTCTTCCTTAAACCAGGCGGAAGTCTATGTGTCTTCGTTTTCAGACGCTTCACAACTAGGAACTTACTGCGGTCAGGCCATGCCTCCAGAAATTGTGTCCAGCGGGTCGTCGCTTCTTTTAATCTTCGTGGCAGACGATGAAGTGGAAATGACTGGCTTCAGCGCCGCCTATCGGTTTATTGCGCTGTCAACATCGGTGACAACTCTCACAACACCTACAGTGACCACCCTCGCGCCCCTTTTCGAGGGCGACCAAGGCAAATAAATAAGCTGGTGGATGCATAAATGGAGCTAGAAGGAAAACGAGTTGCACAGAAGAGAAAGATATTAAAAATTCTAAAAAAATTATTAAACTTCGCTTTAAACCCTGAGGGAATGCTGGGCGGTGGGAGTTGGAGATATAAATTAACGAGATGAGAGTTTCATTCTTTTAAGCTCATGGAGACTGAAATGATAGAAAATTTACCCTCTATGCTCGAGAATGTGCTTCCATTCCACCCACATTAGAGCTTGAAGAGAATTGCAATCATATTCAAGGAAGGCGGTCATGTGATTCCACGTTTGATCTTCGTAACTCGAAATTCAAAATTTAGCACAGTCTTTAATTTGATCACGGTCTTCTTCCATTTTTTTAATTCTTTATGTGTAAACTGTCACTTTGAAAATGCATTTCTTTCAAATATTTTTACAGTTTTGTCTTTATATCTATCTCACTTTTTTGTAGGGGAGAGTAGGGGGGAACTAGTTCACAACAGTATTTTTACTGCGGTAGTTCCTTAGATTATATTTGTACGAGTATCGCTCCATTCCTTAAATCAGTTGGTATGGGGGCGGGGGTGGGTTTTTTTTTTTTTTTTTGCATCAAGTGGAAATAACTTCACTGTTTGCCTGCTTCTGCTGTTTTTGTGATATTCCAGTTTTTATTTTATCTTTAAAAAATTGTGTACGTTAAATTTGATGTTGCTGCCTGTGGCATTCTACTGACAGACTGTTATCAAGTGCTGACATCGAGACAGGGAATGATCTCCAGTCCCGGCTACCCCGAACAGTACCCCAACAACAAACGCTGTATCACCCTTCTCCGCAGTGACAGACCTAGTTCGTTCCTGCTGGAGTTATCGTACTTTGACCTGGAAGACGGAGAGAGCTGTCAGTACGATTTTCTCAAAATCACTGCACGTGAGTAATGGAACGCAGTCGTCGATGACGATGATAACGACGATAATGATTGATAACGATAGGAACGAAGACAAAGTTGTGTATATTCTTGTGCTTTTGCGTATCTTCACATCACATCTGTCTCTGTTCGCTGCATAAGTAATGAATAGTCTTTTGGGATCGCATTTATATCTAGCTGTTTCATCGCCTTAGACACCACCTGTGCTGCATTCATTTTCGTTCCCAAATTGATTTTCATCTGGCAACGAATAAACATGTTCAAAACAACAGTTATTGCCAGCCAGTGCCAGGTCACGTTCTGGTTTATATTTCTTCTCCCAAATGAGAGTTTGTCACAGATTGTGATTTATGCGACTAAAAAATGTACTGGGTTGTCACATAGGGGGCTAAAATCTCATTTTATTTCTTAAACTGATGGCAGGGCTTTTTGGAGGAATGAAAATGTTGAACTTTAAATCTGTTCATGGTACGTATACAGATTACTAATGTGTCAGTCCAAATTAAATTTAATCCGTCTTAATTAAAATGATCCTTTTCTTTATTTAAAGGTGATCGAGAAAATGCCAACGCTTCCTTGCCTAGTGATAGTGAGATTCTTCTGTGCCACAAAGGACCTAGAACAGGGGTCGTGACACTGCAGGGGTCAGAGGTCCGACTAGAGTTCAAGTCTGACTTGTCTGTAAATGGTGGCGGGTACCAGGGCAGTTTTCTCATAGCACCGCTGGATACGGGTAGAGATAAAGGTGGTCGTACACTAGCGTCATTGGTGCCAGGCGTAGCCTCCGTGTGGCGTCCGCAGAGAGAAGCTGTCTCGTCTCCCAGGGTGATGACGCGAGTCACGATCTCACACGTAAAAGAGTCGTCGCAAGACAATATATAATAGGGTCCTACCATATCTGGAAATTCCCCTGACGCCCCCGCGGAATGAGACGTCAAGTGTACTGCTCGAGTTAGAATTTAACTGCAAGTGCAAGTGCGTTAACGTAAGAAATCCTCGTATTTTTAATTCCGGGATGGTAGTCTGTCTGCCTTGGAGTAGCGATCTTTGGTTACCATGACTCTCTAACGAAGGCACTGCCCAGCTAGATTTAAACTCCCACTCCGGGTGTGGGACAGATAGGATAAGATCTATCTAAGATACCGACACGCGACGGTGCGCAACCACGTGCGATATTCAGCCCTGAGGAAGACCAGTTCGCACCAAAACTGACGCCACACTATAGCGCGTCGCCTGAAGATTTTGCTGTTGACGCTAGTGTGCGATGGGCTTTACTTTTTTTTCTGCATCTGCGACCATTTCGTTGGTAGTCTATATTTTAGTGCACCCTTTTTCATTATTTTGGCGTGCTGCACATTTGCATTTTTGCTGCTGTCTGTTCAGAATACTGACACACCTCTACCAAGAAAATAAAGTTTTCTTTCACTTCTATCAAGCAGATGGAATTGTCGAGATTTTTCTGCCATCTCTCTGATTGCTTGTTTGTCTCTCTGCGATTTTCTCTTTAAGTTTCTGTTTCCACCCTAACCCTACAGTACCGCTCCAACCCCACTTCATCTGCCTCAATCTAAAAAGATATGTTTTTATATTCGAGAACGTCTGAAAGCGGCGTGTGAGGGATTCACCTACAAACTGTACTTTTTGTAAACATTTCGTAAACCAGAAGGAGGCTGCACCGCACCTTGTGAAAATGGAGGCTCTTGTGCCAGGCAAGCTGTAGACGATCTGCGATTCATATGGAGGTATGGCACTCGAATTAAATTTCTTACCGTAAATGCATGTTTTGGGGAGGATGCTTTAGCCCTAAAAAAGGCGACTGGAGAGATACATATGCTGTACATGGTGCATGCATACTATTGAACATTCGGGTCTCTGTCACGCATCAAAAAGGTGCTTATCCCAGAGATACATATACTGTACACGGTGCATGCATACTATTGAACATTCGGGTCTCTGCCACGCATCGAACAGGTGGCTATGCCAGAGATACATATGCTGTACATGGTGCATGCATACTATTGAACATTTGGGTCTCTGTCACGCACCGAACAGGTGCTTATGCCACGAGGGCTTCTCCGGAGAACGCTGTGAATTGGAAACCGAGACGTGTGACCAAGTGGAGTGCCTTCACAATGGGGTCTGTCGGCCTGATGTTAGCGGAGCAGGTGTGGTCTGTGACTGTCAGCCAGGTCACACGGGGAACCGATGCCAGGATTTTGTCCCTGTTAGTTCATATTTGTCTTGCTTGTACAGTGGTCCCTGTTAGTTCATATTTGTCTTGCTTGTACAGTGGCCCCTGTTAGTTCATATTTGTCTTGCTTGTACAGTGGTCCCTGTTAGTTCATATTTGTCTTGCTTGTACAGTGGTCTCTGTTAGTTCATATCATGCTTGTACAGTGGTTGTTATTGTCATTTATCTTTTTCTCTCTTTTTATCTCCCCTCTCGCACATTCATATATATATATATAACTTTGTTTTTTGTATTTAAACTTTACATTCTTTGTAATTATTTTTGCCTGTGTTTTCGGTACGTCACTTATGATCGTATATTTATGCTTGATTATATTTGCAATTTTTAATATATCTGTATTTAATATTTGGCTTTAGATATTGTGTCTTAAGTACTTAAATTTGATTTTTTTTTCTGTTTGCTACGTATCTTGAAAATATTTAGTATTTATTTGCCTAGTTTGCTATTCTTTTGTTTGTTGTTAACTATGTTCAAAGTTGCTATAGTGTAACAGATATAGCATACATTTAATGGTTTATATGTATATACAGCTTTGTCTTATTAGTTGCTGGTCAGCACTTGCTTTTACTTTACCTTGACCTTGCTGCATATGTGTATTATTAATGTTGTACTGTGCCTGGCGATTCAAGTATCTTTAACATAAGAAGTTCAGAACCGAGTCTTCCTTTCTTTACGTGAAACTGAAAGTCTTTCGTAACTGGACACACTTCTGAAAACGTCAGTCGGCGTTCTGTGGGTTCCTATTCAAAGCAACCAGCCTGATTGGATCTTTATCGGACATCGATAGATATTTGTTGCAGAGCACTCAGAAAGGCCTAAAAGGAAAAGGAGGGGATGGGGGGCTTGATAGCTTCGAACTCTCTTGTGAAAAGTTGCTGGTTCGAATCCAGGAGTAGCTCAGAAGTATATGCTGAATTTAAACATTGTGCAGACTCCGTTCGGCCATCCTCTGAACATAAAGCCGCTTCTCCGCACTGGAAATCTTTTTTTGCAGGTATCAGTCTGGTGGTCCTTTCAGTGCATAGCTTAGTAATAGGACCCTGTCCCTCCATCCCTTCCCCCCAAAAGAGCAAAAATCAACGCAAGGTGGAACCACTGCCTCTTTAAACTAGCTAGCTAAGGCCTGAACAGTGTTCCTTTATCTACCGCACTAGATCAGATGTTCGTCGAAGACCTCACGACAGGTCCAATACCTCTAGGCAAGGCAGAAAGTAGTAGACGAATCTTGGCCCAGTTCAGAAACACCTAAGCACCTGATGTTTTCTGAGACTGTTCATATTTGTCTTCGCTGGCACGTAGGTGGACGAAGCCGAAGGACTGGTGTTTACTAAGATCCCCGGAAACCTGTCAGTCAGTCTTGGAATCAACATCCTGTTGGAGTGCGCTGTTAGCGACCCCTCGGCCGACGTAATGTGGTAAGAATCCTACGACCTCGCCCATGTCCAACTACTGACGTTACTTTTGCTTTATTATTGGAAGAGAAAAAAAGACATTTTAAGAACAATTCAAGTGCAAGGATTGGGAGATAATAGAGATATAGCGATATTAGCTGTGATGGCGAATGCAGAGATAATGGTAATAATAATAACACTGCAAATACAAGAAGATATAGTGTCTCGGAAACAAAGACGAAAGGTACGTAAAAAGAAAGGACAAACGATATTTTGAGGTCCGTTGTACTGACCACGTTCTGCTGCAGGCTGTACAGGGACCGTATGCTGACGGAATCTGACCGGCGAGCGGGGGTGGAAGTGCACCCGGGAGGCGTGACGTACATCACTGAAGTACAGGAACATCACGAAGGACGCTACACCTGCATGGCTGTCACCCCTACGGATCTGCTGGAACGGTCCATCTGGCTGTCCATCAAAGAACCATGCTGGCTGCGTGAGTTTCCCTTGCTGTTCTTTTGGATCAGTCCATCTCAAAGGCTGGTCACATGAGCTTTAACGTCATTCAAACCTTTCTCGGGGACAGAAACAGGCAGAGAAGTGGAGAGTAGAGACAGAAGAGAAGGGTGGGGATTTATATGGTTTCACGAGTCAGCAACCAAAGCTTTATCATGGTAAACAGCCGACTCTATGAACAAGTGCCATATGGAGATTAATATATATATATATATCTAACGTGCCGGAACCGCGATCTGAAGTCAGAACTAACGATTCTTTGTCTTTGTGGCAAGCATTAATCCTTGTGCTACCAACGTATCTGTTTACCCTTTATTTTGGATAATGTATCTGCGCGACTGTGTGTGTGGTCATGCTTGTGCATGTGTTTGTACTTTGTCTATTAGATCAGGAACAGGCGCTTTATAAACACTAGATGATGATGATGATGATGATGATGATGATCATGATGATGATGATGATGATGACGACGATGATTACCGACGAAGGGGGACAGGAGTTAAAAAGAAAAAGAGAGGATAGTGGGTGCTGTGTGTGTAAGGTGTGTGTGTGTGTGTACAGTGTGCAAAATGAACCAGCCAGAAAATAGGATGTTATCGCTGCTGCTAATGTCTGTGTAATTATTACATATCGCTTAGCCGTCGAGAGGGCGCCACAAAACATAACAGTGCGGGAAGGAGAAACAGCACTGTTCCAGTGTCTGGTGCGTTCTGCCGACGTCACCATGTGGCGGAAGGACGGCGAGGTCATCAGTCAAGGCCCCCGCAAAAGGGTTAGTGTACGGCATCAACTGCGCATGCGTCAGTCACGATGTGCACACTGCAGGAAACACAACCACCGTCTGAAAACGCGCATTGATCCAAACACAAATTTATCGTGTATCATAAAAACAGTCATTGCTGGAATCAAAATGGTTGTGAGTGGCATACAAAAAGAATGTCACAAGAAAATAGAACCTATTACAAGACAGAAAAAAAAACCCCAGACACCCTAGCTATCAGATTTAATAAGACCACAGACACTTCCGCTGCTGACCATGGTGAGACCAGAAATGAGAGATTCACTAGAGTAGATTCCAGCAGGTAAGCCTTCGACAACCCAAAAAAGATACACTGTCCTCAAGACCAAGCTGGAATTTTCTTTATACAGTATCTTCCGCGACTCCAAGCTTGTTTAAATAATCTTCAAATTCGAAAAGAAAGAAAGATCGTCAGAAGGATAATTTTTTTTTAAAAAAAGCTTCTTCAAATTAAAAAAAAAGGAAATTGAAAAAGATCGAATGAAAGAACGAAGCAGCGAATGAACAAAAGCACGAAAGAAGAAAGATCGAACGAAAGTGAGGCAAAATGCCCAATAACATAGGTTTGTTTATATTAATAGCGATGTATTTTACTGTAGAGGCTTTGTGATGGAGCGCTGCTTGGTGAATCACCCGGCCCCCTACCCTTTCAAAATGTTTTAATAATTTTTTTCTGACAAGATGCTGGTCAACAACTATCTGATGATCGCTGATGTGGTAGAGACTGACGCTGGTGAATACACGTGCTCTGCGCGTGACAACAACGGCTGCTTCGCAAAGGTGTCCGCTTTCCTGAGCGTTCAGACGGTTGGTCACGGCGCAGGTAAGGACAGGCGCAACCTAATGGCTATACGCTCTACCTGCGAACCTTATCTGAACAGTTTTCTTTTACCTTTTACCAAACTTGCATACGGCCTTTGTGTGTCCACCAGTTGCAAGGGATTGAAAAGTTTTCACAGATTGACGGAGTACAAGTGAAGATCTAGCGAAAACTCGTACGCTGCCCTTTATTTTTATTTTTAAGCATTTCCAAGCACCTGTGGATGCGTCAAAGTCGTGCAGACTGGTAACACAAAAGTATGCATTGAGCTTTACAATTTTCTGGGAATAAGCACACGCTGTACACGTGGGGCTTAGAGTGCAAGAACAGCTGTGCCTGTTACCAACAGTGTTTCAAAGCGTGTAAAACCTTTGGTTTGATGCGGCTCAATTGGTCACAAACCCCAAAAAGTTAATAAGTTAATGTTGCTTTTAATAAATATAACTGCATGTATTCTTGATGTGCTCAATCGAAATATCTTAGGCAGGGACCCTTCAAGGTGGTTTAATTGGCGTCCGCACTTTACCATCTTGGATGTAAGCAATGACAGATGACAGGGTGCGTATGAAACAGACGATCTAACGCATCTCAGGTGTAGGCAACGGTTATCTGACATAACTTCCTGTGTTGGAAGGATCAAGGGACTGGAAGACACCTTAAGCTAAATCAGTAAATGTGTCAACTGTTCCAGAATGTGGTCGACCCAGGGTGAGCGCCTTCGAAGGTCGCAGCTACCGTATTTCCAGCGGTCGCGAGTCTCCACAGGGGTCAGCGCCATGGCACGTCATCTTTCGAGAATCAGTGCATGTAAATACCACTACTGTACTCGCGACAATAGCATGAACAATGTCACGCACTGCCAAAAAGCTCAGCACGCAGCGCGACTGTGGTCGGAAGTCTAAAGTTGTCGGACCTGACACTGCGTTGCATGCTGGGGTCCAGTTGCGTGATCTGAACTGATAACTTTTCAGGATGAACAAAAATGTGTCCTTCTTTAGGTCAGTGTACGCTGTTTAATGTCAACAGTTTAAGCTGGATGTATTTCTATTAATGTTTAATAATTTTAAAAAATAGTCATTCTTCTGTGGGCTTGGAATTGCTCTTTAGGCTTAACCTTACACGTCTAAATTTATTCACCTCCAGAAATGTGTGGTATTAGAGCTATAGATCTGTATAAAGTCACGGCATGTTTCGTTAAGACTTGTCAGATAGTTCCCAATGGCCGTTGATCGATCGTACCTTGTGTTGATCACTTTTAATGCGAAGCATCCAGGCCCGTTTGTACCGTCATATCGCTTGACGATCAGGGTGAAGATCTGCCACGTTCCTTACTTTCGACTCTCTCTTTGCTACGTGTATGGGTACGATAGGCTCCCTTGATTGCTTACGTCAGCATACGGTTGTGTCTAGCGCTGCCAGTACTTTGTTGGGGTTGTCGTTTGACGATTTTATAGCGGTCTGTCCTCATTTGTTCTTGTTTGATCAGGGTCTGGTTGAAATGGATTTTTTATTGTTGCTCCATACGTAAACATCAACATAAATCCACAGGGCAAACGTGACTTACGACCATTCTTATGGCTGGAAGGTAATGGGCGAATGCTGACGCAACCCACCCATTGACTGGACTTTTTACGCTAAATAGGGTCGGTGTCTGTTTTGCCATATTCCGCTTCAAAATTCCACTTTCTAACAACTCAGACATCTCTCTCTCCCCCTCACACACCCCTGGAATGTCTTTCTTGTACGTGTGCCTTCAGGACTCTGCATTCTGTGGTGGCTCTCTCCTCAACGAACGCTGGCTGGTAACTGCCGCTCACTGCGTGTACCAGTTCGAAGGCGTTTACCAATACCCGTTCGATCCGCAACACATTCAACTCTTCCTGGCCACCCGACACTGCCGAGGGGAAGGAGGCTTACAGCGGCGAATCAAGTCTTACATACTGCACCCGGATTTCGAGGTACGGCCCCCAGATGACGGCAATGGAGGTATCATACCTTGAATGAATTGGGGAATGTGAACGAATGAACTAACGAACGAACAAATGAAAATCACTTGTCTGCGCAGGGTTCGACATTTAACAATGACATTGCCCTCTTTGAGATGGACGACCCAGTGCCGTTTTCCGATGAGGTCATGCCCATCTGCCTGGAGAGAGCGGTCTTTGTGGAGGAGCTGCTGATAGCGGGGCGCCTGGGCATTGTGACAGGATGTGGTAATCTCTACGAGGACGGGCGCGCGCCTCTTTTCCTCAATGAGGTCGGTGACCTTGACTTTGAAACATGAACCCGTTCAGCAGACGTGGGGTAAGGACGGACGGACGGACGGACGGACGAAGAAGGTAAAAAAGAAAAAGAAAGAAGGAAAAAAGAAAAAAGAAAAACCAGACAGAGACAAGAGAAAGAAATCTGTACAGAGATGTGGAGGGCACACTAGTCGACATGAAGATTTATTGCGTAAAAAGTTCTTCCACCCACCCACACACACGCATCCATACCCCTCCTCAGAAACACACACAGGTTTGTGGCCATCGCTGTAAACGGGGGAGTGGGGAATCCCTTAAGACATTGCGGCACAAGCCACAGATTTGAACTGTTGGTTTACTCTGTACATATACTTGTCTACTGTCTTCCACCCCTCCACCTAAAACAACAAAAAAATGTCTGGGAGGAGAGACGTGGATGAGAAAGCTACCATCACAATTTGAGGACCCGAGGAACAATTTGCAGTGCTCGAAATGGCCTGAGCTGGGGGAGCAAATAAATAAAATTAAATAAAAGTTACATTAAAAAGGAAGAAAACAAAGGGGGACCCGTGAACCGTTATGCGATTTCGTCTAATCTCGAGTTCACGCGATATGTTTTCAGGTCAAGCTGCCGTACGTGCCGCGAGAGATCTGCGAGGAGCGCGCGCAGTTCGCTAACGCCAGCTTCACGCAGGGCATGATGTGCGCGGGCTACTCGCGCAGCATGCAGGGTGACGCGTGCACGGGCGACAGTGGGGGGCCTTACGTCATGGAGTACAGCGGCCGCTTCGTCCTTGTCGGCATCGTCTCGTGGGGCGTGGGCTGTGACCGCGAGAACCACTACGGATACTACACGCACGTTTCTCAGTACTACGACTGGATCATGGAAACAACGCGCGGCACCTTCAGAGACTAGACGGTTCCAGGGACTGGCACCTTTGCCTCCAAGGACACCCTGCAAAATGTAGAAGCATTGTGTCCAGACACACGACTGTTGTCTTTTATAATGGCTGTCCATAAAAGCGCCTTTATGATCCATTTATTTTTAGATTTGTAGGTCATTTCATGATAGACGAAAGAAAATCAGCACGCGGGCAGCCCTGCCCTGCCGCTAAATCTGAAAGGTCTCGAAAAAGATGACGTTTTCATGCTAAGCAAACTTGGACTGTGGACCTGATTATTGTAATAACACACTCCGGACGCGGCACTGGTCAATGCGAAGAATGAGGAAATTTCTTTGTAGAAGCACAGACGAAATAGCACACACAAACTTTCATGTACATCTTTACTATTACTTCCATTATGAACATCCTCAATTTTTGTGCAGATTTTTTTTCCCAGAGGAATCAAAACAATTCAGAGAAGTTTTAAGGAAATCTTCGACAAGAGCAAAATATTTTGCCCTGAAGACTGCTTTCTGTGTGATGTAAACCTGCATAAAATACTGGGTGCGTCAGCTGAAAATCTCCACATCACGCATTTGTCTTTAAAATTAATCCTTGGCCACACCAGGATTCGAACCAGCAACCTTCCATCTGCTAGTCCGCAGCTCTACCGAGCTATCTTCATTCCCTACAACTCCTGAAATACAACCAAGATATTCTGACACATGTAACTGCTCTCTCTCTCTCTCACTGTCCATTGTATGCTACTCAGTTTACTCAGGTACTTTGCCCCAGTGACTGACCACCCATACATCTCCACGCCGTGTCACCATTTCCCTGGGAAAGAGCGGACTGAGCATACATGACAGTTAATAGTTTTCAATTTAGGAGAAGGTGGTCTTGGACAGACACTTCTTTTGCCGAGTGCTAAAAGACTGAGGGTGGCAACGATACCTACAGTTTCCTCTCCCTTACCCACCATCCGGTCAGGGGGCAAGACCTGTCCATTACAATGGCCAAACTCAGCCAAAGGTCAGACAGTACATGTGGGTGGGGGTTACAAAAGGGACATCCGTTACAGTAACCCTAACCATATAGAAAATCTTACTCATACCGATGCACTCCCTACCTATGCCGAAGAAGCCAAAAAAAACCCCACCCCACCCTTAAATCTAGAATTCAGAACCAGTCATCAGTAACCAACACCCAAAAAAGTATTAAAATGTAAAATATTGTTACTGTCGCGGTTTTTCTCTGTCGTGTCTAGGGTATGGCGCTTTATGTGTTTTACTACT
>SMGT01015430.1:83507-97029 GCA_004794575.1 Lanistes nyassanus | reverse complement strand
CCCCGCCCACGTAGTCGGCATGGTACATGCATGCCGCACCAAAGGTGAAACCCAGCGAGAGATAAGGGCATTCGAATCTCTTGCGGTTGGCCAGGCTGCAGGGAGAGGAACAGGCGTCTCTGAGGGGCAAAACATAAGGGATGTGTAGGATGTCTGAACGCACCCAATCTCAGTCAGACAGCTGACTAGGTTAGGTGCGGACGCAGCCAGGATCGTGGACCAGGGCAGGATAGTGACTGTCAGGGACCAGCCACCAGGGCTCTGAATTGTGACCAGAAAGCTGGCCAGGAAGACAGAGACCAAGAGCCATCAGGCTCATGGAGGACATCCATCTCTATCCCTAAAAGCGTGCGCTGCCCTGGCGAGACGGCCAGATGCCAATCATGGCTAGAAAAATTGTTATCAAGTCAGGGCAGCGGAGGAAGCTGCATGCAGAACTCATAGGGAGGAGAGTGGAGCGCCACCAGAAGAAGAAAAGGTCCCAGGTCGGAACTCAAAGGGGAACATGAACCGGGGACTGCGTGAAATCACAGATTACCGCAGCAAGGAGGGACACATTGTCAAGCAATGGGACTCCAAGCTGGCGAGGGTGGCAAGGGTTGTCTCCCTGCGCACCCACCCAGCTGAGACTGACAAGAGGACCGTCTTCTAAGAACGAGAGGTGGTTATTGAGGTCCACTGCCCATGTGTGCTGTGGTAAGCACATTGTGGGAAAAAACTCCTGAGTGTGGTGAACTGCACTAAGCGCCCAAAGGGTGATGGGTAAGTTCGCCTCCACTTCTGACCAAGTGCTAGAGGCAACACAGTGCAGGAAGTGGGCACCCCAACTCAAGACCGAGGGAGCACGATGGGGACCTTGATGACAGCCAGGCCAGGGTAGTCCATGGCTGGAACAGGGGGGCAACACATCTGGTTCTGGAACCAGTGCACGCCTGCTGGATGTGTCACAGGAACAGCACCCTGAGGGGGCCAGTGGAACACTCGACACCATGGTTCCCACCAACAACGCCAGTTGTCGTGCAGTGAAGGGACCATCCGCCAACATGGCACCAACTAACTGCTGGAGATGGTCGATGGGTCTGGGTGTTGAAAGCCATGCCAAGGAACATGAAAATGGACAACAGCATGAGTTGTGACTTGCTGAGATTAAGTGAGAATCAAGTGCAAGTGTCACAGGCCAGCTTCTGCTGAGAGCAGCATCCAGTCAACCAGGTACACATGAAAGTGGAGGCCCTTCTTGTGCAGAAGAGCACAGAAACTCCCGAGAGGCACCAGGGAGAGGTTGAAATGCTCAAGACTGGGAGACTGCCGTCTTCCAGTTAAGCACTGCCACTTCCAGTGAAACGAGTGAACCAGTGCCCGGAAGAACTTTTTGAGCAAGTTCAGAGAGGGGGTAAAGGTCCAATATAAGGTGGGACCCACCAGCCACTTTCGGGACTGGAAAAAGACGGCAGAAAATCCAGGGTGGGAGGGGTAGTGAACCCACTCCACTGCAGCGAACTGCACTAAGGCAGCCACAGCCAAGTCCAGATCCACCCGTTCGCGTCTGTCAGAAGGCAGAGAGAGCGGGGACGGGCAACGTGCCAGAGGGAGGGGAGCAGGCTCCCACAGCAGACTGAACCCTGCCCGCATCACACGCTGATGCACGGCTTAGGAAGGCACCGGAAGGTACCCATGGGGCCGCTTGGGGGAAGGAAGACAACACTTCCGATGGCGGATTAGTGACACGTGCAGGTGGTGTGGACACAAGCGGTGGTCCTGCCATGCCTCCCTCAGATAAGCCCGTACCATTGGTGACACACGCAAGTGGGGGGGGGGGCCTGTGAGCACGGTACCAGAAGGTGGACGGAAGAGTACCAGGACATGTCTTGTGCTGCTTCCTCCTGTCCTTGCACTGTCCACAGTGTCGTGGTGTCCTGCAGGAGAGCCGCCAACTCCTGTCTGGAGTGGAGAAGCATAGCTAGCTTCTAATCTGCCACCTAAGTGCCACGGGCATTTGAGACCACACCCCCTTCCAACTCTTCTGGCGTCGCCTCAGGAGAGAAAAAGGGAGAGTGGACAACAAAGCCCCCATTCGCTGGGTGCAAGTGGGTAGCGTGCGCCCTCGGCAACTGCGCACCCCCAGCACCAGAAGAGGTGGGCGATCGCTACCCTGACCAGAAACCAGAAAAATGGAAATGACCACTGGTGGTAGCCACCCCCACCCCTCACTTGACTGGCACAACCCCAAGGGTGAAACCAGACGTGTGAAATGAGATGCCCTCACCACTGGAAGGAAGTGCCAGCCACAGTCCACCAGTAGTGATCTTAGGTTTCTCTGTTGTGAAAGGGAAGAGGGCGATCGCTGCCCCAACCAGAATGCATGGTGTCAGAGAACCCAATGCTCTAGGGCACGGGCAAGACAGGAAGGGGGTTGTCGGTGTGACTCACACCTGGAAGTTAGAGGAACTTCTGGTGGGTGGGCAGAAGGTGGAGGCACATTCACCCAGAACCCGCCTGAGCTGGCAGGAACACAGCCAGCTTCTCGCTTCACAAGGAAGTGGAGAAAAAAACGAGCACCCAGGCTTCTTCTGTCACAGCCGACAGTCCCTCCCGGGAGTGGCTCACGGCCGCTTCCTTCCCCCGCCCCCCATCTGCTCCGAGATCAGCGGAAGTGGGATCGACGGACAGCAGAAGCACCCGGGCTGCGAGGGATGGTGACCTTGACTGCATGGCAACATGCACCAGCGAGTCAGACACCTGCATGCCATGAGCAAATCCGCCCCCACTGGTACCATAGGGACACCAAACAGAACAGGAAGTACCAGTGGCCGTCCTCCCCAGGGGTTCCCACTAGATTAGCCACCGCGCTACTCAACGTATTCAACAAACAATGCAAGTGTGAATACGGGGGAAAAACAGGCTGTAAACAGGCTGTAAACACGACCAGCCCCCACCACAGCGCTTGAGAAAGTCAGGGTGATCTGGTCAGTGAGCTGTGGTCTGCGCATGCTAGAAGGGGCTTTACCAGGACTGAATTGTTGGATGTGCTTTTTGGAAGGTCTGTTTAGGGATCACTAATTGAGAATATAGCACTTGGATCATGGTACAGTATTGTGACAAGAAAAGGACAATTAGATCCAACTCACAGGGTATGACGTTCCACTGTCACCAGCAAGGTCAGCAGCACGCTCAAGGCGGACAGTTTGTAGATCACTGCCAATACTGAAGAAATTCTTTTCGTTGCCAGCAATGATTGAGACTGACAGCTGGTCAAATGGATTCTAGCAGAGAAAAGAAAAAAGCATTCAGATGATCACACCACCTAGACCCCTGGCGTCGATGGTACAGTGGTACCCTGCCCTTTGTTCAACATCAGATCATATGTACATGTATTACACTGCCAGTTAATTTGCTGTGCCTGTGTCATGCAATGTTTATTTACTGCTGTCTGTTAATAGTAGGTTATGTGTGTCATTCTGCCAGTATGTTTATTATGCGAAATCCCATCACATTCTGGATACACTAAATGGCAGTTCACTTAAAATGTTTCAGGGAACAAGAGCAATTTGCTTGTGTATGCCGAATGTGATTTTTGCCATAGCAGACCAAACATGAGCGCACTTGTCAGTAACTTAGAGCTAAGCCATGTTAATCAACTTCTTGTGCAATCAGAACTGCACTGCATGATAAGTACACCTATATGCCAATAAAAACCTTGTGAGAAGCACCATTTCAGACATTAAGTACCAGCTGTCACAAACTTTGCTTTGTACGAGATGACACAGTGCACCACAGTGAATATTCTTTCAGATGTTCGTATATTTCTCTTATCATGGTTTCAGATGCGGGTGCTTGGCTACAAAATTAGTGTTGCTATCAGCGGGGCTTCTTCACATTTCTTCAAACTCTTATCCAGTGACATGAAAATAATGGTTTGGCTTACGATGCCCGAGTCGGGATCAGTCACACTGAATGAGGTGATGACAGTGCTGTTGCTGGCATCTCTGTTGATCTGCCCAGTGTATGACGATCTGTCAAATGATGGAGCTCGATTGCGAATGACAGAGACAGTGACGGTGCCAGTGTTTGACGAAGTCTTCTGTGGTGAGCCCAGGTCAGTGGCGATCACATTACACTGCAAATCATCAAATTTCCCATCAAGTCCGACATATTCACATTTGCTATATTCTGAGATGAGGACATTTTTTTCTTCCGCATATTATTATGACTTGTCTGTGTTTCCCTCTCATCACATTGCATTGATGTATGTGTACCTTTGACTGTGTATGTGTGCGTGCATGTGCATATGTGTGTGTGTATGCATGTGAGTGAGTGTGGATGTGTGAGTGTTTGTGCATGCCTGTGTGTGCACCAGCATGTGCATGTGTGTGCTTAGCGCAGCAAGTGATAGCAACAGCTTCAATGATGAGCTTTTACAAAACAAGAAATACCAAAGCCTCACAGCAAAGCTACTCCCAGTATGTTATCAGAGAGAGTTCCCACGTACACTTGCACGTGCTTTCACTGAATGTGTCTGGTGCAAAATTTTAGATCAGAACGATTCACTTACAATGTACTGACTGCGTGTGTCTGGCACTAGATCTTGTGTGACAAGCAGTCGTCCGTCCGGGAAGATGCCGAAGTAAGTAAGACACTCTGGCTGGCCTGTCAGGCTGAACGTCACCTGGTTGTTGGGAGGCTGCAAGTATAGATGAAAACTGATGACCATTTCCTTGTCTTTCTTGTTCACCAAGCTTTGTGATACAGGTAAAAACATCAACGAAGCTGCAGGTACTTCTTTTTCTGAATAACAGGCCACCTTTCGGTAACAAGGTGTCTTAGTAAGACCATTATTGGAACTGTCAAATCACACAATGTTTAACACAGTGAATCATCAGCAACAACATCACATTCGTCCAATTTATCTTTTCTTTTTTTTTTTATTTGGCTGCTGTTTCATTCCTGACAAACTGTTGTACAGGTAGGGTAGAAAGAAAATAAAAGCAAATGCCTCCACCACGTACTGAAGTGTCAGCATCAGTGTATGTAATATTTTCCACCACAGAGCCAACGTTGGTGATTTCAAGGATTGTGGGATTGGGTGCTGTCACCATGACAACTGGGCTGTTCAGATTTCGAGTCACACTGATGTAGCACACCTTGACACCTGATCTGAAGTAAATGGCGCCATCTCTACTTTCAACGCGCACCTGCAACAGTGATGTGTGTAAGGAAACACATTTTTTATGTGTATTTGTATTATAATACATAGAATTGTATGTGGAGCATAACACTTCTCTATTTGTATAACAACACAGTGATGCATGTAAAGAAACATTTTTACATGTATTTGTATTATACATAAAGTTATATATGGAATGCAGCACTTATATTTGTATAACAGAGCTGCTTGTGAAATGCAATACATATTGACAGCCTCAGCATGTTCCAGCTATACCAGCAGTGTTTTGATAGATGCATGAATTTCCTTAATTTAAAAAAAAGCTGTGACAAATCTGTGTAAGCTAGTAACAATACAATAATTTTTATTCTTCCCCCCAAAGGGGTATGGAGAATGGTACAAAGCAAGCAATACAGAGCCACGTTCACCATCAGTGGAAGAACATATTACAAAAAAAGAGAGAAAAGATTAAAATCACAGAAACAGATATACATGTTAGTGGACAGTATTGACAAGGATTCTGACCAATCGTGCTGTCTTACTTAAGGATTTTGTAAGTTTTGTTGTGAGCAGCACATGGAATTTGTATGCAATAGGATGCATTCTGAAGTATTTGGGTTAAAGGTTGTTACAATCATAATGAAATTTATCACAGTAAAAAAAAAAGTACTGAAACTTGTCGCCTACATCATTTCTAGCACAAAGTTCACACAATCTCTCCTCCCTTGGCACCTGTTGATATCTACAAGACTGTATTGGAAACCTGTTATTCAGTGTTCTAAATTTGAGCAATGGCAGAGACTGACTAGGGGGCTGTATTTTAAGGTAGGATTCACATTTGAAAGATATTTTAAACATTCTGTAGTTTAAATACACATAGTTTGCATTTATTTCACTAAACCGGTTTTGGATGAATTGGTCTAGCAGTGTTCTGTCAGCCTTTTTAAAGCCAATTGTAGTTATAAGGGAGACTACTCCCAGAAACCGCATAACCCAAGGTTTTGAAGCGTATGTTTAACATGCTGAATATAGTTTGATGCTTAAATCCCCTTTTTGTGCATTTGTAGTAGGACCCTGTAGACAGTACCAGAGAGCTTATTATGGTTATCAGGGCAAACTACATGTACTTTGAACCAGAAGCATAACATCCTGGTTATGACACGGACATTTACAGGGAACTGCCCCAGTTCACCTAAAACCATGTTTGTAGAGGTAGATTTTCTCAGCCTCAAAATGAATTCAAAGAATCTGAATTGTAGCTTCAGGAGTAACTTGTTATTGCAGCGGTCCATATTTTGCATCCAGGAGTCAGTGCGGGTAAAATCATTCCATTAAAGGTCTACTTGGATGTCGATAGCAGGAGCTTCAGGCATTTTTTTAAAAAGTGAGAACATTGCTCTCGATATTTTAAGTTATTTTTAAAAGACTAAGAAGATATTTTTTTTAAATCCACTGTTTCGTGGTGAAAAGATAGTTAATCAAGTTGGCGGATGATGCAGGTAACTGGAAAATGCAGAGAATGCTTTACAGAGAATGCTTTTGGCCAGACACATTGTCTCAACTGTCATCAACAAGCAAACAAAAAACTCAAATACTTCAAGCGTGGAAAACTGAAAACAAGGGAAGACTTTATAAGACTTGGCTCACCCTGTAGGTTTCCACGCTGTCATTGGCAACAGAGCTCAGGAGCGTTATCTGACCATTACTGTTGATGGCAAACTTGTTCTGATTCCCATCATCACCAATAAGGCGGTAGGTCAGACTGGCCGTACCAAAGTGGCTCTGCAAGAAAACCCAGCCAGCTGTCAAAGGATGGAATAACGACATACTGTACTGTGCAGCTGGAGGGAAGGGGTTGGTGGGGGGAAGTGGTCAGGTTTCATGATAGCTTTATCTTTAGAGGCACTGGTAGGGATTATCAAAATCAAATGAATGTATATTGTGCCTGCCATGACAAATACCAGTGACCACAATATTGGTTTGTAACAGCATGTCAATCACGTCCTATCATATGTGCAAAGAACAAGGTGAGAATTTTTGTTGTGGTACACAGATGCTTATTGTGTTGATTAGGAAAACCCACCTGTCATGCTGATTACAAAAGAACATAATGACCTCTGAATGTTTATATCTACAGTGCCTGTAATCACAAGTACAATACAGTAAAGTGGTAAGCTGGTGCTTTGATACAATGCATGTCATCCTCAGGCAAGTTGGGTGTTCTATATCATGCTCGTCTCATTAAGTACAACACAGTGTAGTCACAGACTAGCATCTTGACATCGTGCAAGAAATCATAAGTGCAACACAGTGCATGAACAGTTCCAATCTCTGACACAATATGTGTCATCTTACCATCTATGTATGTCATTGTTTTACTATCAGCAGTCATCTGATGGCTTCAGGACATCTACCATCTATGTATGTCATTGTTTTACTATCAGCAGTCATCTGATGGCTTCAGGACATCTACCTTCAATGCATGTCATTGCTTTACTATCAGCAGTTGTCTGATGGCCTCAAGTCATCTACCTCCTGTGCACATCTTTGCTTTATATCGGCAGTCATCATCGTCTTCATCACTTTCAACTGCCAGTGGAACACATAGACCCTGGAGTCTGTTTTTGCTCCCTGGCCATTTGTTTGCATTTATCAGCAGTTTATTATAGCTAGCAGTCCAAACATACTGAGTCCTGCCTCGGTGGTCTAGTGATTAAGGCATCCGGTTTTGAGATGGGAGGTCAGCAGTTCGCGCCCTGGCCGAGTCGTGCCTAAGACTTAAAAACTGGCAATTTGGTAGCTGCCCTGCCAGACGTCTAAAACTATAGGGAACAGTACTAGGACTGGTTGGCCCGGTGTCAGTATAATGTAACTTGGTGGGGACTGACGCCCGCATTGTGACAGCAGTCCCGCGTGTGGCAAAAGCAGTCCCACGTGTGGTAACACATTGTATCAAGCAACACCATCTTGATACGCACTTAATTTGCGACTGGACAAAGCCATACAAACTAAACTTAAGGGACCGAGAAAGGACAAGTTATTTGTTGGTTAGACATGCAGCCTCATTTACAGAGAAGATAATCCTTGTTCTTGGTGTCACAGAACACAGGAAATCCTAAAACAGAATAGAGTGATGGGGCACTTTCCCATACACATGAACCCACACACGCACACAGCACCTTCCCCCATGCTGCAGGCACGCAACACCCTCACCCCCCACCACCTCCACCACCACACACACATGCACTGATTCCTTGAGTTCTGCCATGTTGAGGACAACTGACTAGTAAGGAGGCCTAGAGGTTGGCCTGCTGTCAGAATAATGTGACTGGGTGGGGACTGACACCCACATTGTGACAGCAGTCCCACGTGTGGCAACACATTGTATCAAGCAACACCGTCTTGATACGCACTTAATTTAGAGATAGTAGGCTAGACAGTTGTTACCCCGATAGAGAGAGAGAGAGAGAGCAGCCTGTGGAAAGGAGTTCCGAAAGTGAGCTGTTCTAGTTTTAAGTTTCTTGAAACTGTCTGCCTGATGGAATGAGTTCGAACAGCTTGTCTGGGTGGGTCGCACCAGTGGCAATGTTTCTGGATCTGCAGGTGAGACGTGAGGAGTACAGCGAGGCAAGGGATGGAAGTTCCTGCCCAGTGATCTCAGACACGCTGCACACCACACGCTCTAACGGATCCCGTGTCTTCCTGCTGGTGCTGCCGTACCAGACTGTGACTGAGAAACTACTAATGCTTTCGATCACTGCACGGTTCTCAAGGATCTGTGCACCTCAAATTTCTTTAGCTGTCATAAGAAATGCAGTCTCTGCTGACATTTTCTGAGGATGGATGTGGTGTTGGGGGGTCCACAAAAGATCTTTAGAGATGATAATACCCAGCCAGTTAAAGGCGTCAACTTGCTCAACCATCGCACCATTTAGTTTTAGGGGTGCGAGTGACGTTTTGTGGTTGTGGAAATCAATGATCATTTCTTTAGTTTTGGACACGTTAAGCTCCAGATTGTTGAAAGAGCACCAGTCAACCAGTTGTGCTGTCTGCTCACGGTACACAGACTCATTAGTGTTGTCAAGAATTTTATCATGATTACAGATGGTTCAGAGGAAACAGTCATTAGTGAACAGAATGAACAGTAAAGGTGACAGAATACAACCCTGGGGAGCGCCAGTATTCAGTGTAGCTGGGCGAGAGACTAAATTTCCAATGTTGACGACTTGCTGTCTGTTGAGTAGAAAGTCCAGTATCCAGTGACAGATGGAAGGATGAACAGACATCGCAGAGAGCTTGTTGAACAGTTTGTGAGGGATTAGGGTGTTAAAGGCAGAGCTAAAGTTGACAAACAGAACTCTAGTATTTGTGCGTGCCTTTTCAAGAAGGTGCAGAATAATGTAAAGGCCCAGGCCCACTGCATCATCAACAGATGTGTTTGCCTGACATGCAAACTGAAGGGGATCACGTGACTGACTAGTGCATGCTGATAACATAGAACAAAACGTTCGAAAACCTTCATCACAACAGAAGTAAGCACTGTAGGTTAAAAGTCTGAGTGACATTTGACTTCTTAGGTGGAGGTATAATTATTGAGGATTTGAAACAGTGGGGAATTACTTGCAACTGTAGAGAGGTGTTTGATATATATATGTAAAAACTGTCAACAAAATGCAAATTTCTTTATCTAAATTTGTGTTTCTTTAACAATACTTACCATGACCCAAAGTGCTATATTCTCAATTTAGCGATCCCTAACCGCACCCTCCAAACAAAAACAACCCACATAGCAACCCTGGTAAGGCCCCTCCGCGCATGCGCACAGTGTCAGCCACCCGTGCACACAGCTCACTGACCAGTTCAATCTGACTTTCTCAAGCCAGAAGAAACCATCAGTGGGTAGGAGGGTGGGTTTGTGGTGGGTCATGGTAAGTATTGATAAAAAAACACAAATTTAGATTAAAGAAATTTGCATTTTCTTGTCACAATACTGTACCATGACCCAAAGGCTGATTCAGCACAAAAAGGAGGTGGTGATGCCACCGTGTAAAAAACATTAACTTACCAGGGTTAGAAAAAGGCGCGGACCAGAAGAGTTGGGTGATGCTGCTGCCGCCACCCCAAAAGGCCGTCCTCCCAGCGGCCGGAGAGATCCTCCAGGTAATGGTTAATACAAGGATCCTCCGACCGCCAGCAGGACATCTCTTAGTGCATGAGACTGAGAAGCCAGCATGGTGGCCCATGCCCTGACCTCATGCACGTGTACAGCGGCTAAGGGTAGGGATGGATCTGGTCCCCCCCCCCATGCTGTCGTTGTAGCATACGCACGCTGAATGACAGTTGTGACCCAGCGCGAGATGCTAGCTTTAGAAATCTCTCATGTTTGACAAGACTGCAGGGAGAGGAAAAGACGTCTCTGACAGGGGACACGTAATGGACGTGTACGGTCTCTGTACTCACACAGTGCCCAGGCCAGACAGTTTGCTAAGTCAGATTCAGACGGGGTCAGGATCGCGGACAAAGGCAGGATGGTGACCGTAGGAGAAGGGTCGCCTGGCCTCTGGTTCTTGGCAAGAAACTCGGGTAAGAAAGCCAGAAACCAGGAACCATCATGCTGCCGGCGGACATCCGCCTCCAACCCTGAAAAAGCATGAACCTCACTTGCTCTGCGGCCAGAAGCGAGCATGACCAGGAACACTGTTTTAAGTGTTAAGTCAGGTAAGGAAGCCTGGCATAGAGGTTCATAGGGAGGAGAGCGGAGGGCCGCCAGCATGAAGATAAGGTCCCAGTCCGGCACCCGAGGGGGGAACGCGAGGCTGGGAAAGCGTGATGCCATGAATCACTTCCGCGATGATGTTCTGGTTACTGCGCAGCTTCACTTCCAGCTGCCGGAGGTTGGCGAAGACTGCTGCCCTGGGCACCCACACAGCCAAGACAGACAAGCCCACTGAATCCGCAAGAAATGACAGGTGGTTAGCGAGGTCTGCTACTGGGGCCTGGTTGGGTCTACCCCCTGGGCCTGACACCACTCCACCCAACGCCACGTGTAAGGTCTGTCCATGGCTGAAAGAGGGGGACGTTTCCGGTTCTGGAACAAGTGCATCCCACAACTGAGAGGACTGGTTCCACCGTGCTGCAAATGCCCGCTGGATGGGTCGTAGGAATACCACCCCGAGGGGGACCAGCACAACCATCGACACCATCGCTCCCACCAAAGATGCCAGCAGCCGTGCAGTGAAGGGACCGCTCGTCAGACTTGTCACCAGAAGTTGGAGACGGTCGATGTGTCGGGGCGCAGGGCAGACAGTCTAGGCCATGGTATTGAACTCCATGCCCAGGAACATGAAAACTATCAATGGAATGAGCTGCGACCTGCTGAGATTCAGAGAGAATCCCGGCAGATGTGCTTGAGACATGACCTCCTGCGTGTGTGAGTTGCACAGGACAGCGTCCGCTGTGGGGATCATCCAATCGTCTATATACGCACGAAAGCGTATCCCTGCTCACACAACAGAGCACAAAGCCCTCGAGTGACCATGGTAAGCGCCCATGGTGCAAGGAAGAGGCCGAACGGCAGTGCTCTGAACGATTAGACTTGTGTCCGCCAAAGCGCAGCCATTTCTGACGGGACGGGCAAATCAGTAGGTGGAAGTATGATTCATGCAAGTCCAGAAATGCGACGAAGTCACCTGGCCGGAGAACTTCTTGAAAAGAGGACGGCGTCTCCATACGGAAATGGACTTTCCGCAGGTAGCAGTTGAAGGAGGATAGGTCTAGCACAGGGCAAGACCCACCTGTCACCTTCGGTACCGTGAATAGATGGCAGTAAAAACTGGGGCTGGAGGGATGGTGAACCTGCTCCACTGCGGCTGACTGCAGCAGGGCGGCCACAGCCAAGTCCAACGCCTTCTGTTCTCATCTGTTTGACGGCAGATGGAACAGAGGGCAACGCGCCAGAGATTGGGGGGTGGGGGAGTGGACACCAAGCACAGGCTAAACCCTACCAAAATCAGACACTGTGCTGGCTGCGCCTCCATGTTTCTAAGGTGCGTGACAGGTCTCCAGCCTGTGGGAGGACAGGAACAGGGGATTTTAAGGGAGGGCCCCCCCCTATTGGGGGTGCTGTCATCTACCTTGAGCACCACGACCCCGACCCATGGGTGGGGGGGGGGGTTGCGTGCCAAGGCCACCCTTAGCGTGGGACTTGGGACCAGGTTTGTGCTTCTTGGAAGCAGCTGGCCCTGGCCCGGCGGACGGGTGCTTGCGGGAATCCTTGGAGGAAAGCAAGGCCTCAAGCCAGTGCTCCCGATTGGCGGAAGCTAACATGTCTGCTGCCTGTTGGGTGTAGGGACCAAACAAGGACAGAACGATCAGCCCCATGCGTAAGTTGGTGGACAGAGGTCAAGGGACGTCTGTCATGGCAGAGAGGAACATGTCCCGCTTAGCCAACACAGACCATGGCATACGCAGCACTGTGTACAGAAGCCTGTAACGCAAGCGCCAGCACGTGGAAGCAGGTTCGTGAGGCTGCAAAATCTGCATCTGGGCAGAAAGCAGTGCAGCCCTTGGTGAAAATGGAATGCTCCAGTGTGAAAACTCCCGAGTCCATTACACCGAACATGTCTAGCACATCCCGGATAGCGGTCTCCCACCAGCGGGCACTCCTGTCCGAACCGGAGGTAGGGGCCTCACACAGCATGACAGTGTAATAAAGCAAACAACAAGCAAAGCAAACACTGTACTCGGGGTGACTGTAGTTACTGTGTAGTTACTGTAAGTCATGGCCCATAAACAAAAAACAAAAAGGCAGCAGCAAAGCGTGAGTACAAATCAAACACGTTCGAGTCTCCACCCAGAAACGTGTAAACTTTGGGTCATGGTACAGTATTTTGACAAGAAACAGAACTCTAGCGTACGTTCGTGCCTCTTCAAGATGGTGCAGGATGAAATAAAGGTCCAGGGCAACTGCATCATCAACAGATCTGTTTGCGATATGCAAACGAATAATAATTAATTACTCTCACTTGATTACTCCTAGGAATGGGACCACAAACTATTCTCTGTAGAGAGATCTATCCTCTGTAGAGAGATCTATCCTCTGTAGAGAGATCTATCCTCTGGAGAGAGATCTATCCTCTGGAGAGAGATCTATCCTCTGTAGAGAGATCTATCCTCTGGAGAGAGATCTATCCTCTGTACAGAGACCTATCCTCTTTATATTTGCTGCAATGACTTGCAATGCAGAATATTCACTCAAAGCCGAACACTGAGACTTACCGATGTATTTGTGTTCCCAATAAAATCAGGATCACTGTCACTGGCTGCAACTGTCACAACTATTGTGCCGGAGTTTGCCCT
>SMGT01015430.1:41282-70167 GCA_004794575.1 Lanistes nyassanus | reverse complement strand
CCCCCCCCCCCCATGCTGTGTGTATGTGCATAATACACACAATACGAGGGCCCCCCCCAACACACAATACGAGGGCCCCCCCCACCCATGCTGTGTGTATGTGCAGAAACTACATACACACCACACTGACCGTTTTCAAGAAAGCTAAAATCAAGAGCTCAGTGGATTTGTGTTAAATGTTGTATTGTGCAGCATTTGTTTTGCTGCAAAGGTGAAATCGTCCATGAAAAAACCAGAACTGCTACAAGTTTGTTGCTGGTTCAGTTAATTATCAAAAGTCAGCCCTTACAAAGCATGAACAACTATGAAACCAACTACAAACATTGCACAAAGATAGTAACACATGACTGCTACTTGGAGGAAAACAGTCAGAAAAACAGACTGTCTGAGACAAGTAAGACAAAGAGACCAAGTTGACGTTTTGTGGCATCACATTTTAGCACACATTAAGCATCTATACATAATTCTCTGCGTTTTGTTTTATTTCCTTCTTTTCCTGATGATGGAGGGATGCCCTGAAATGACTTGGTCTTTTTTTGTCGTATCTGGATCAGGTAATTTCTTTTTCTTACTCTGACAGCCACAGTCGGAATATAAAAGACAATGCAATCTTCGATACACTTAACATGAACAAAAATGCGGAGGCAAAAACATTTCATAAAGCATCCTTCAAGCTGGTAGTCATGCATCTATTCCCTTGGAATGAGGAACAGTAACAGGCTGTAGTCGTGGTTTTTACTGCGAGGCCAACTTACTTTGTAGGTTTCTGTGCCATCCACTGCTAAAGTCCCATTGAGCACAACACTCCGAGGTGAATCTCTCAGCTGGAAAAGGCCTACAGCACTCCCATCTCCAATCAATTGCAAGTCAGTCTCGTTAAATGGCTGAAAATGTCAAGATAATGAAGTGAAAACAATGATGTTTACAAACATTAGGTTCATGGCATGCAAGGAACAGAATTTAGATCTGCAAATGTTAAAAAGATGTGAAAATAGGTGGAAAATGGGATGAAAAAAGAGTGAAGTCTTCCCATGTAGTGCCATTACGGACAAAAGTCTGAGAATGGACTAACAGAAGGAAGCATCCGGACCTTGGGAGGGGTGGGGGGAGAGGGAAGAAATTAACTCTTTGAGCCCGTAGGGACCCACAAAAAAAGAAACCGTAGAGGCCATATAGAGGCTGAATAGATTTACACGTCTTGAAAAAGCTGCCAATTAAAAACTACCACACTCCCAGTAATATATTTAACATATTTAGAAAGATCTATTCTTCTGCATCACAACGGGAACAATACTTTAAGTTTAAAGTATTAAATATTACTTACTATTTGGTCCCAAATATAGTCACTCTTCGCACACACAAAATGTAACATGTGTAGCCATTGTGAACGACGGAAGTAGACCTACACTTAAACCATGTTTGGCAAGCCGAAACTGTTTCCGAAACTCATTTAGACAGTGCAGGGGAGACAGCCGATGATAGAGCTTTACAATGATACCAAGTTTTTACTTCCCTTATACCGCTGAACGCATCGGGGAGATTTTAAAGTTGCCGCAATTTAGCTAGCTGTGCTGATGCAAGGGTCGGCAGGCTCGCCGCAATTTAGCCGAACCCAATGGGGTCAAATAGTTAATGAATCCTGGGACTGACAGTATTTGCCAAGACATTAGCAGCTATGATGAGACAGGCTGTGCACACCTACCTGTATAGGGTCCTGATCGATGACTGTAAGGAGGTACACAGTTGTACCAACTGTGGCATCTTCCCGGAGAGTTACGGTGGTGGGACAATTGGAGAACTCGGGGGCCTTGACATTGTGTATGACGATGATGGTCACGATTGCCTGCACTGACTGTACCTGGGGTGGAGTGCCCTTATCTCTGACCGCCATGCGCCACTGTCAAAGAAAGGGGCAATGCAATCTTTTCTTTCAATGCTGAGTTGCTTTTAAAGCATTTCAGATTTCTTCCACACACAAAGATATTTACTAGTGATTTATGCATGCCTGTCGGTTAAACGGACATGGGAAAAGAAATCTACAAGACTGGGTACAACAGATAAAAATATGAATCTTTCTGTGAGGTCCTCAGCAGTTTTGAAGGTCAGTGCTACCAACAGAAACATATCTTCCTGGTAGCTGTTGGAGATCTTACCTGGAACTGAGGGGTTTTGTTGATGTCAGTGTAGAGGGGCACCCGAACAAAAAGAGCGCCAGTTGCATTGAACTGAAACCAGGTCAAGGCTGGATCATTGCTGTTGACTGGGAAGAATTCAATCTGGTTGTAGGGCGGCTGGAAATTAAAAAAAAAATTCACCCAGGCTTTGGGGAATATATTTTCCAAACAATGTTAATGGACTGCTTGATACTTTCTACTTCTAATTTATTTCCCTGTGTATGACAGGAACAAAAAGACGTTTGACAGGAGGAGTGACTTTGCCTACATGTCATGTGTGGGCAATTTTATGTGTATGCCCTGTGTGGGTAACATGGAGTATATGCCATGTGGGGTGTCTGTGCACATGCCATTTGTGGTGACTAACAGAATCCATGTTGATGTGGGAAACCACAGAAAGTCAAATGATTAACTAAGCTTGCATTCCTTTATTTTCTACATGCTGGGATCACAGAATACTGGGTGCACAGACAGTCTGCTAGCAGACAGAGTCATACAGCCAAGACTTTTTGTAATTTTTGATAAAGACTAAAGGGTATTCACAAAAAGAGATTTTTATGAAAAAGAAAATTAAATTTAAACAGCAGGTGATCACTGGGAAAAGAGGCAAACAATAACCCATCAACAGCAATATTGTAACTGCTGCTATGGTTACTAGCTAAAGCAGCTGCCACAAACTAGTAAAATCATAAAAGTAAATCATTGCAGGCTTGTACTTTGCTACAACTCAAGGCTGAACCTGTGCAGGCTTATACTTTGCTACAACTCAAGGCTGAACCTGTGCAGGCTGTTTTCTGACTTAATATCACGAAAGATGCAAAGGCTTTGGAATCATAGGAGGAGGGGAAAGGGGGATGAGGGAGGAGAAATGGGGAAGAACCCACAGTACCTGGAGAAAACCTTCAATGACCAGCCCTGAACGTGCAAGCGCACACACACACACAGAGGATGTTTGCCAGACATGGGTTCCTAACAGGCCACAGGTTGCTCAAGAAGAAGTTTAGTAAAGTTTACTTAGTTTAAGTTTACTAAATAAATGTATTTTTTCAAAGCTTATCTGATAAAACAAGAGATTTCCCTGTTCAAAAGGGTTTGAGTTATGGCCGTTTCCCAGCAAATACAGACTGACTAAATTCCGATTAAATCCTGACCTTATCCCAACTAAATCCTGACTAAACAGTGTGAGTTTCTAATTAATGTTAGTCCTGCCACTTATTTAGTCATCCCATTAATTTCAGTCTGGTCAGTAATTTCAGTCTTTTCACTAATTTCAGGGTTTTTTCATTAATTTTGGTCTTCTTATTTGAAAATTACCATTAAGTTCAGTCTTGTCAGTAATTTGCATTTTGTCACTGATTTAATCTATCACTAACGGCATGTCATGTAGCTAATTTCAGTCTTTTAACTCGTGTCAGTCCTCTCACTAATATCAATCTTCCCACACACACTAATCTTGTCACTAATTTAAATCTTTCCACTTATTCTCACCACATTAATTTCAGCCTTGTCACCAATTTCATTTTGGTCACCAATTTTAGCCCACTCACCAATTTTAGCTGACTCACTAATTCCAGTCTTGTCCCTAATTTGATCTTTTAACTCAATCGTGACGTAGCGTTCGTAGCTCGAGCTGTCCCGGTGGACGCAGGATTTTTAGCCTTTTTTCAAAAATTCATTAAAAAATCCCCCAAAACAATAGAAAATTTATTTAAATATCATATCTAACTACAATAAATAAAGAAAACTCATTTCTTACTGTGTTTCTTGGACCTTGTTCCATAATTTGTAAAATCCTTTGATGGAAACACAACCGAAGTCGAAGTAATCAAAAAGTCCTCAGGATTCCTTATACACAGTCTCAATACTATTTATAACACGTGCTCGCTCGTTTTTCTCTTCCTAATCACTCTCTTGTGTCTTTCAGGCACAAATAATCTTGTCTTCATCCACTTTATCACAGTAAATTTCCAAAACAATGTCATTTTCCTCATCAGCGCATCATTTGAAGAGTAAATCTAGCATTTCTCAAGAGACAAAGCACGTGGATAAACACAACACAGCCATTTTTCACTCGCTTGGAATTGTGGTCGAAAACTGATCTAAACGTAGTAAAAGGGAAGCAACTCATGAAGAAATGATTCAGCTTTCGAATGTAAGAGTTCTTTACCTTAGACGATTAGCGATTCTCCATAAATAAATTGTCAAAGTTGCTTGGTTTATTTTCCGCATTCGCTCATAAGCGTGGCCTATGGCTGCACAGAATATTTTCCGCACACGTCGCGATTGAGTTAATCTTTAATGTTTTGGCCTTCAATGTATTTAATTTGATCTGACCTCTTGCTAATGCTGAGAATGAGGACTGTATCCATCACGTGGTCGGATGAACAGCTTTGTGACCAAATGAATGGTCTCCAAACTGAGCCTGCCGAAAGCTTTAAGGTCAAAGGATAGGAAAACAGTTAATCTGAGCCAAGTACAAGGACAAAACACAGACAGTCGACATTTTGGGGCATTACCCCTTTGTCAGGACAAGAACAAAAAGTAAAGACATGAAAAACTTAACACAAACAACGAGAGAATTATATGTGGAAGCCAAGATGGCAGACAAACTGGCGACCAAAAGGGGTCAAGGGTGGTCCAAACAAGAAGTGGGGGGGGAGGTAAAGAAAGAGTGTGTAAATATAACCAAAGTAGATCAAATTAATGAAAAAATAGAAAATTAATGAAAAAATAGAAAATTAATTAAAATAGAAAATTAATTAAAAAATGAAAAAATGAAATACAAAAGTAAAAATAATAACAGTAATGGGGATGGGGAGAGGGAAGGTAAAGACAGAGAGGTTGGTGAGGAGAGCAGAGGGGCAGGTTTACTGCTGGTCTTTGAGGTTCAGGCTGCGAGAAGCTTTGGTGCCAAATCTGGACATGAAACAGGATTCTATATTTCTTCGATCTATGGCGTCCCCTTTCATTTGCCAAATCACACAGACTTTCAGGTGGTCTGTGGTGTGGAGAAGGCTGTTGAAATGTGCCCCTGGTATGTTTCTGCAGTGTATGGTGTCTGCTAGATGTTCTTCGAATCTCTCATTGACTGTGTGTTCTGTTTCCCCAAAGTAGAGTTGATGAGGACAGATGGCGAATGATCAAAAGAAATGTGATTAATGACGTGGGACAGCTCATGAACTTGGTGCTGCCACGCAGAGCAGATGTAACTGCATGTTAAGTCAGAAGTGATTCTACAATGTTAAACAGCTGATCGCCCCAGACAGAAAAAGCTCTTTCTACATGTCTCACTTACCACTGTATCGGCATCATAAGCTCTCAGGACAAGGAGGGCGCTGTCGACAGACTGAGTTGATGGAATTGTTATTGTGTAGTTTGTCTCGTTCCACTGTGGCGTTCTCAGGTTCTTGTTTACAGTAATGCGAAAAACTGTTTCATTGACCAGAGGGGGAACACCGTTGTCGTAAGCCTGAACTTGAAGCTGCAAAAAACCAACATTTTACTGAACCCTTCAACCTCCAAAGACAGTATTTTCCTCAACACTTTAAGCTCCAAAAAGCTTTCCACTCATAACTCAGAACTTTAAAGACACGCATTGTAAAATAATTTATTATTATCTTTAAAAAAATGAGCAAAATATTTTGTTGACTACAAAATTACTGCCTATTTTACTGCCATCTAAGACAAAGTAATATATGTATATACTGTTTAACAAACAGTTTACTGCCATCTAAGACAAAGTAATATAGGTATATACTGTTAACAAACAGTTTACTGCCATCTAAGACAATGTAATATATGTATATACTGTTGACAAACAGTTTACTGCCATCTAAGACGAAGTAATAAATGTATATACTGTCAACAAACAGTTTACTGCCATCTAAGACGAAGTAATAAATGTATATACTGTTTAACAAACAAACTCACAAGAAAGTAGTCCTGTGTGATGCCACGAAGTGAAGACAGCAGGGTCACCTGTCCAGTATTATTATCGATTCGGAAAAAATTTGAAGCTGTGAATTCTGTCAGCTTGTAGAAAACTTGATTATAGGTGCCCTGTGTCACAGAGAACTTATCACATAAGAGAAGTGATTGCACACATGTCAACATCATCAAAATCTTAAAATTTGTGTTGCCAACTATGGAGTCCAAAAAAAAAAAAAGAGACTATTTTTGCTGACCTAGTATGGCATCCACTATCAGGAACAGCAGAATTTCCACGCCTGCTCTCATCAAGCAGTTTTTTACACACGGTCTTTTCTTTCTTTTTTTTCTGGCAATGTTGTAACTGATTTTCCTGCAGTTCTTGGCGTAATACAAGAAACGTTGACACAACTCAATTACTTTATCTGCATGTAGCAAAATTTGAAGAAAACTTTTCTGTGACCAACTGACAAAAAAATGTTTAATTTGGAAAGAAATCTATCTAAGTGCACCTCTGCCCTAACGACCACCTAATCTTCTAAGCCATGATAGAGGTTCTCACAGTTCACATAAAAAATTGCTGCCACTCAATCGAAATTGCAAGCAGATGATGCAGGAAATTTAGTCCTCATTTACAACTAATTTGGTAACTGTCATCACTAGACCATAAGACAAAATATCATCGCAAAAGAAATGTTACTGGTCTGTCACTCTCATGATGAAAAGCCTTTTACTTACAATCCTGTCAGCATCTGTGGCTGTCACTGCTGTGACAACAGTAGGCACAGTAACATCTTCACTGACATTCTTGGGATAGGAATCAACATTCTGGAACTGCGGAGTATACATGTCCCTATAGACATTGACAGTCAAGGTCACGGTAGCTGTGGCTGACTTTGGCACCGAATCCCGGTCACGGGCACTGATCAAGACCTGCATCAACAACACACCTTCACATGATGTGGCTCTGTGTCCCACAAATACACCTTTATATGTGGCTCCCTGTCCCACAAATACACCTTTATATGTGGCTCCCTGTCCCACAAATACACCTTTATATGTGGCTCTGGGTCCCAAAAATACACCTTTATATGTGGCTCCCTATTCCTATCGTTTAGGCTGTAGGGAAGTGGGGGTGATCAAGACCCCCACTGTTCTGTGGGCCAGCATGGGAGGGCGGTCCTCATCTCCCGTCCCTGACTGCCTTGCCTTCCCCAACTCATAGAATCAGGTACCATTTGGTGCAGGGTTAACTGGAGGAAGTCTGCTGCGGCACATAGGTTTTGATCCACCCTGCCACCGCGCCTTTGGTTTCAGAGCCCTGCCCTCTAACTAGTTGGTCATCGGTTTCCTAACCAAACTAGACATCTATATATATATATATATGCCTAGTTATATATTCAAATTAACAAGCCACCTATGATTAAATTCATCAAACAAAAGCAAAAGAAAACAAAGTACACACCTGGTATGATAAGGAGCTGTCATCAAGGACGGAAGAACGAAGGGACACTTCCCCAGTTGCTCCATTCACCTGCATAATTGAATCAATACCTGTCTGTCCACTGATGAGGTAGTACTCAACTGTTCCATATGGTCCCTGGAAAACACATGTATGTGGGGCCAGTTGTTACAACATTCATCCACCATATGTCACGGAAACATGCCATGAAACCAATGACGCGTAGTGAGTAGGGTAGTCACTTAGTGTGAGCTATGACTAAGCGCTATTTTTAGATGACTGAGAGACGATCGACGTGCGGGAGTAAAAAAAAAGACGAGCGCAGTTTTTGAGTATGAGTGGACAACCTGAAGGGACCGTGATGGACCGACTTTTCTGCAAGTGCCCAGACACCTGAGCAGAGCCCTTCATCGGCACTGGAAACGCCGAGAGAGTGTAGCCGATTTTTGTATACAAACCCTCTGCCTAGACAGGAGGTAGGCCAAATACTCCATGGGAGTTTTTTCTTATCTTTTTGTGATCATGTGTATTTTGCGAGTAGGAAGCTACAGTAATGCGTTTTCGTAGGGTTTTTGTTTTGTTTGCATGTACGAGGCTACGTCAGCGCCTCCTGAGAAGAGACGTAACAACCCCCCCCCCTCCAGAGGTGGACGTGTAGGATAACACCGGCGGTGATGACTGCGGTAGCTTCAGTGTGTGTGTCCTTTGTCGACTGACAGCTCCAGAGAACAGTTGGAAGTTCGAACCGCTAAAGTGGAGGAGAGGAGAATTTTCTTTCCCAAGTGAGAGATTCGTTGTGGGAGCTCGTGTGGAGGTCCTTCGTAGACACTTCATGATAGTAAGTCTTTGTGACCCGCTTTGATGTCCCTGCGGGAGTTTTGACAAACATTACGCCGGTGTAACTCAGTCTTGATATCCTTTGTGGATGGTCTGACATTCAGTCTGTGTGACGTAATTTGATATGCCGTATGAAGCAATTTGATATCCGTGGAGATTCTGATGAACATTAAGTCCGTGTGACGTAATTCAATATCCGTGGAGATTCTGATGAACATTAAGTCCGTGTGACACAATCTTGATATCCTGTGGAGATTCTGATGAACATTAAGTCTGTGTGACATAATTAGATATTCTTAGTGGATTGTCTGTGTGACGCAACTTTGGATATGTTGAATATTAAGTCTACGTGACGTGATTGTGAAATCCTGTGGGATTCCGATGAACAGCAAGTGTAGGTGACGGTGATTAGTTACCTTCCGGAGAGTGTGAAGAGTATTAAGTTTTTCTGTTGTGACGCCGCTTGATAGCAGTTGTGGCTTTTGAGAAACCGTAGGTCTGAGTGATGGAACTTAGAAATTCTTTTTGAATTAAGTTGTAGCAAATGATTGGTTTCTTTTGGATATATTAACTGTGGATAATAACAAGTCTGTGTGCGACTTTGAATCTCTAGTAGACAGATACGTTGATTTTAACATCCTTCGTATTCAATTACTCGAGATAGTGGGACAGTGATAATCTCTGAGAAACTTAGTGAATCGCACGTTGTGAGGAAAGTGAGTGTTAGGAGATGAACTGATTTTGGAGACTGTTAGATGAAAGACTCGAACTTGTGTGAAGACAGAAAACGTGGTTAGTTGTTTGAATCAGTTAGTGTAGATGAGAACGAGGAGAACCGTAAGTTAGTGACTAGTTGGTGTATACGTGCGGTGATAGTGAAAGTTAGTTGGAAGCCGCTGTGTGCTTCAGAGTGACAAATGCGTGAGTATCAGAGAGTGAGTGCGAGCGTGTAGTTTAAAAAATAAGGCTGGGCCTTTTCAGAAAACTGCTACGTCTCATTGTCTTGTGTTTGTGCGGAGTTGTGCGCAAGAAGAACACACCCCCACACCCTTGGTCGCTTAGTGGGAGTAAGATAGGTGGCCGAGTGGGTGTGTGACACCATACAATACAGTCTCATGATTTGTACAATATCATGATTTTCTACAATACTGTGTGATTTTGTACAACACAATGTGATTGTGAACAAAACAAGCCACCTCTGATTAATTGCATTAAAGACCAAAAATAGACAATCCTGTGTGATGTGGTATGATACACTTTGATGTTGTACAATGTAGGCTGATGCAATACAATACAGTGGCGTAAAATACAGAGAGATGTGGTACAATACGGTGTGATGCTGTATGTAAAGGCCTTTTTTAAGCAGTCAATCATCTCAACTGTTTGGCCAATAATTTTTAGGATTATTGTCTATTATAACAGCTGTTGTCTGTTATAACTGTTAGGAAAAACTATGTATGGCTTTCTTGTCTAACCGTTAGGCTGTGTATGGCTATACTTGTCTAACCGTTAGGCTGTGTATGGCTCTACTTGTCAAATTGTTAGGCCATTTGATTGGCTATACTTGTCTGTTTGGTGTACAGGGCTTCACCAAGACATGGCCCACTAGGAAAGTGACCTGACTTTGGGGAAACTAGTAAATGTTTCTTTCTTAAGGTTTTTTTTTTCAGATCTGTTCCTTTCTTTTGTAGGTTTTCCTAGCACCGATCATGAAACTTACTCAGATTCTGTTTAGTTCCAAGTCATCTTGGCAAATGGGATAGAACAAATATGTTGCTGATGTCAATGGGCAACTTCTCTTTTTTTTCTTGACAAGTACAATGAAAAGCACAATGACAAAAACACTACAGGTGTGTTGCTTTACAACATGACAACATAATAGCGATAATAACAACCTTACAGTCATTGCAATAACAGAATTGAAGCTGTAACCCCCTCGAGGTTACCAGATTTATTTCCCCTTGCGGCTTTTCTAGCTTGGGGAAATACCAGTCGAGTAGGGAAAAATGTAGTTCCACAGACAGATAAACCCCTGTCTGTGGACAAGTTCTTTTGTATATAAAAACCCCCTTCAGTTTGTACTGGGGGGGGGGATGTGTAACTTTGTAGTGTGGCCGAAGTGAGAGGCAGAGTTTCCCAGTGAATTTATCGGCGCGAACGAGTTACGCTATTGCTTGAATGAATCGTGGATCTACGTGTTCGCGGGAACTCTGTCCCTACTTCAGTTTAGGCCCTGGTAGCAAGGAGAGCAGAAGTCGATCCTGTCTCCTAGTGTGTCTTCGTCTGTACGAGGTATGTGGTACAATGCATTTATGTACTTTGCATCTGATGTAAATGAACTTGTTTAAGAACGATCCCTGTGTATACCGCACTGTCGTAAATGACGGCAAAGTTGTGTTGACGCGGTTATGAATTGGATTATGTTCTCCTCTGCAGTGCATGCAGTGGGGCGATGTATCTATAAAATACTGTTCCCATGCGAAAGTTCACTGTTTAACCTTTATGGGAAATAGAATATAGATCGGGATGGGTTGGGGATGATGTAGATTCTGTTGGATTTCTGTTTGCTTGTCCCGTGCATGTGTTAAGATCACCACCATCTTGGGCACCACGTGGTCGCTATATGGGGTCTGTTGCCCCATTGTGTTGTTTGCATATTCTATTGGAGGCATCTAGCTGTAAAACTGCCTCATTGATGTTGACGTATTAGCTTTATGTATTGCTGATGTCGCAACCTGAAATTAATTGTCAGGTCGTTCTCTGTTTCAGGCCACCTTTCTTTTAGTCTTCCTTCCCGTTGCTGCAATTACTTTTTCTTTTCCCCTTTCTCCTTTCTTCTTGTTTCTTCCATTGTTACCAGTTAATCCTTTTTATCTTTATTCCAGGGTTAGATAGTTAGGAGAATAAATTTTATTGAGTGCACTTATTTGCTTCTGTATCCTTTTTAGTCAGTAAGGAGAGAATCTGTGTGCGTGAAGCGCTAGCCTTTAGCCCGAACCAAAAGTTACTTTTGTAAGACGACGTACACATTAGCGTGTTAATTCACCGCTGGCGTGTACTGATTACAAAGCATTAAGTAAGAAAACATCAGAGGGCTGTAGCTGGCTTGCATGAGTGTTCTTATCTCCTGTTCATTGGTAAAATACACAGGGGTAATGGGCAATACGACTGCTCTTATGAAAGAAGAGCAGTTAAGAATGCTCGCGCAAGCCAGCCCAGGACTATTCTGATGAGAACTAGAATCTCCTTTTCACAAGTGCGATGTGAAATGGGCAGACCTAATAGACCGTATGAGTAGCCCTATGAGTACAGCAGTCTTTCCCAACCCTTATGTACAGCAGTCTAGATCACAAGAAGTAATGCAGTTCTTGAAATCTGCAAACCTACATGTCATATGTCCACTTCAAAGTTAGGGGAAAGCAAGTGCAGATACCCAACAGATCTTGCACTTGGCACCAGTCTGTGGACTTAGGTTCCAGAGGATTTTTAAAGTGCTACAACATCTTTTGACTTACAGTTCCGTCAGCGTCGCTAGCACTGACAGTGTAGAATGGAGTGTTGACTCCTCGTGTCTCCAAAATCTCCACCGTGTCCTGGTAATTGACTCCCACACCAGGAGAGTTGATGACAGGAGCGAACAGGTTCTGCTGCACCGTCACTGTCACTCGCTCAAAGATGTTCTGAGGCCGGTTACCCAGGTTGTAAGCTTCCACCACCAGCTGCGAGCACATAGTGTGATTGTCAACATTCTGTCTCCTTCTCTCTTCCTTTCTCACCCTATCCACGCCCACACACCACCCTATCCACGCCCGCACACCACCCTATCCACGCCCACACACCACCCTATCCACCATCACACACCACCCTATCCATGCCCACACACCACCCTATCCATGCCCACACACCACCCTATCCATGCCCACACACCACCCTATCCACGCCCACACACCACCCTATCCACGTTTTTCTGGAAGTAAATCATTCTCATTGTTCACATAGTAGATGTTGGCATGTGAGGAAATCATCTCCATTACTTATACAGTAAACGTGGGGTTTTTTTTTACTTCTTGAGAGAAAATCATATTCATTACTCACGTAGTAGATACTGTTTGTCTGAGAGGCAATGCTGCTATTCAAAGTCAGGGTGCCAGTGGTTCCACTGATAGCAAAAGGACTTGGTACGCCCTGCTCAATGAGGCGATAACGGACGATGCCATATTGTCCCTTCAAAAAAAACAAATTATGAAAGCATTGACATGTAAGGCAAATGATAACATAAACATATGCTACAATACAACTTTAACTCAAACATGCAGCGTGGAGCACAAACGCGACACAGCATGCGCATAGCTGTATGCCGCATGTCGAACACCTTTGACGAGTATTTGAAGATTTATTTGCCGGGAACGGCTAATGGTCTATGGTAAAGAACTCTAATATTCAAAAGCTGAATCATTTCTTTATGAGTTACTTCCCTTACACTGTGTTTAAACCAGTTTCCGACAACAATTCCAAGTGAATGAAAAATGGCTGTGAAGTGCATATCCACACGTGGTCTGTCACTTGAGAAATGCTAAGACACGAGTTTTCTTTGTTTATTGATGTTTGCAACCAAGTTTAAATAACTTTTCTATTGTTTGGGGGAATTTTTAATGAATTTTTGAAAAAAGGCTAAAACGCCGTGTCAGCCGGGATGGTACCAGCTAGGAGGCATGGGGCGACATTGTGTTAACGTTGCATTCCCATATTCTCTGTAAGCCCCATCATCTCTGTCTCATTCACTTTTTCTCTCTGTCTCTCTCTCTCACACACACACGCTCATCCACACATTCTCTCCATGAGATTTTTTAAAAACCAAGAGTGCTTCATCTAAATTTGTGGGCTAATATGGCTGCCTACTGGCTGAACACATGATGGCTTTGTTGTCAACGTAGATCTAAAGCGAACTAGTCTGTTCTGTTAGCATGACAACCATCAGATCTGATCGGTACTTACAGGTGCATCAGCATCAGTGGCCAAGATCCTGTCAGACACAGTGCTGCCGACAACAGCCAGCCGACTGATGGTAAACTCATACGGCAAGTTCTGCCAAACTGGAGGATAGCGGTTACGCTCCACATTGATGGTTACTGTGCATGAGTTGATGGCATCTCTCGGGTACTGACCATTGTCTTTTGCTGTTAACACCAGCTGTCACAAAAAAGACCCACAGTTCAATCATCTTTTCTCTATGACTGTATCACATACTCCATGGGCTGGTTGACTAGTAACAAAGGCTTACTCTGCAATGAAAGTTCTGTCCAAGAAGCACAGATGCCAGTCCTATACATGTACCAATGAAATGACATCTGTCAACATACAGTATGACAATATTTACAACCAACAATCTTCTTGGAATCTGGTGTTGCACCACACATGGTATCACGCTATAACACGAAGGTAAGTCATTACATGTTATATCACTATACAACATGCAGATCTGTTATCACAGGATATCACCATACAACATGCAGATCAGTCATCACATGTGATATCACTATACAACATGCAGATCAGTCATCACATGTGATATCACTATACAACATGCAGATCAGTCATCACATTTGATATCACTATCACATGAAGACAACTCACTTTACTTGACACATGTATCAAGTATAAAGCAACTTCTGAAGTACATAAACTTAATTAAAGGAACATAAGTGACAGCTTTGAGATGATTGGCTGTTTTCGGGTTTTCTGTGGTTGGGGTTGTCCTATAGTGGATCTCAACTATGAGCAGATGTCCATAAAACACTAAACTATGAGTGGATCTCCACTAAACTATGAGTGGATCTCCACTAAACTATGAGTGGATTCCCACTAAACTATGAGTGGATCTCCACTACGAGGGGGTCATCTACATTTTTTCCCCACTGGACTCCAGAGCAGAACATGATCAGCCTGGCACGCAGCTTACCAGGACCTTGAAGCGTCAGAAGGTGGCAGAAAAAAAACCCTATGAGGAATGGGGCACACCAATGCTGGCATCCTGCTGTTGGACAGCACTGCCGATGTTCCACTTAATTAGCACACAAGACAAACCAAACAGTGCGAAGAAGACAATGAATAAGAACACGAACATTTGTAAATATGTGAAGTGTAGAACCTTAAACATATTGGAAATGTAAGCCAGTCAAAAAGTTCTGCTGTATTTCTGTTGTATTCATCCCCTCAAAACCAATAAGAAAGTGGCATCTAAAAAAGCTGTTGTGCAGTGTAGCCATATCAGTTACCAATGACCATGTTAGCAGCGTCTACTCACAATATACTGGCCGTTGTTAGCCGACTGGTCGCCAACAAGGTCCCTCCTGATGAAGATGTTGCTGCTCGTGGAGTCAACACCAAAGTAGGTCACAGCACTGCTGGTGGTGGTTGTATATGCTATCCTGTAGTTATCAGGCTGTTGACAGGATACAATCAAATGGTACAGTGAGTTTGTTATCAGGCTGTTGACAGGATACAATCAAATGGTGCAATGAGTTTGTTATCAGGCTGTTGACAGGATACAATCAAATGGTACAGTGAGTTTGTCATCAGGCTGTTGACAGGATACAATCAAATGGTACAGTGAGTTTGTTATCAGGCTGTTGACAGGCTACAATCAAATGGTACAGTGAGTTTGTTATCAGGCTGTTGACAGGATACAATCAAATGGTGCAAAGCTCATCAGTCTATTCTACGCACAGTCTGTCTGAGTTTGTTTCAAAAGGACACCAACTCACATGGCAATTGCTGATCTCAGGAATACAACGCACCATTGCAAACTTTTCTAATCAATGACAAGCTTTAATGTTACGAATCAAGGTCACATGTAACTACAAGTAAAAAACCCAAGTCAACCTCATAAGTAAACAACAGAAAGATGATATTGTAGGCTTTACCTTTCCTTAGGATAGAACTCGCAACTCAAACAAGTAAATATAGACAAATTAAGAATAAAATACTGTATTTTATTATATTTTTCCTTCCCCTCATCATACCACTTCCTGTGGTTGCTGTCTTACCTTCAGTCACAGATATATCATTTCTTGTCTTAATCTTTCTTATTCTCTCCTCCCGTTTATTTTCTAAGTGGAGCCGGCTGCAGTCCGTTACTCTACCCCAAACCCAACCTCTAGCCACTCCCTACGTCCACACCACCATCCAAGTCTGGAACCTCATGAAACCAAATCTCGAAAGTTGAAACGGCAAGAATTGTGGGAGAAGAAAGAAAGCAGAAACATCCCAGGCAGGAATCAAACTGCTGACCTCCCACACCAGACTCTCCCGTTCTGTCCACTTGCTACTCATGCAGCTGACAACGAACATAATTGTAAACTGTGTGGCTTGAAGCAATTGAAAGACCAGCTACACTCTGACAGACAGGTCACAGACGTGTCATTTGCAAGAACATAACATCCTACCCATCACATGCGATGCTGCAAAAATGTCAGTGTGTGTGGAAATCAGAACTGGTGCATTCTTGCACACCACAAGTGGCGGCCAAATGTGCAGCCTAAATGGCAGACAATGTGTGCAAATCAAAAGTGTGTAGGTGACAAAGCAAAACTGAACAGGTGAAAAACTACAATGCAAGTGCATACCATGTGTAATGTGAGCAAAATTCAGCCGCCGTTGGGGGACTGGTGTGTGTTTATGGACACAGTTGAATGACAGTTTGTAATCATGCCTCCAAGATGACAAGTCAGTGATTCTGATTGCAACAGGGCAATTGGGTAGCTGCAGGAAGGCACTGGGCCCAAAGAAATTAGTTGCTGATTACAAGCATCCCATTTAGTTATTGTGACATTGTGACCTGTAGCACCAGACAAGAAGTGTCAGAAAGTGCAGATAACCAGGGTACCTACGACAGCCATAGCGAACACACTGATGGAACAGATGCAACCAGCTAGTAATGTTACATCAGCAGCCAGACAATTAGGAACTGACTGTGTGAGGCTGCTCTTCATTCAGGGCATCCAGCAAATGCAGCCTCTCCTGATGCTGCTCATTGGACTGCCCATATGGCTGGGTCCGCTTTTATCTGACTTGGATCTATCAGCACTGGGCCAGAGTTCTCTTCACTGTCAAGTCATGCTTTGTCAGATGGTTTCACGATTGCAGAATCCACGTCTGGAGGCGACATGCTGGGCATTCTCACGATGCCACTGTGAGGGAGCGTGAAGTGTCTGGAGCCGACATGCTGGGCATTCTCACGATGCCACTGTGAGGGAGCGTGAAGTGTCTGGAGGCGACATGCCGAGCATTATCATGATGCCACTGTGAGGGAGCGTGAAGTGTCTGGAGGCGACATGCCGAGCATTATCATGATGCCACTGTGAGGGAGCGTGCACCGTTTGGTGGCGGGCCCATCGTGGTTAGGGGAGGAATGGGCACGGTCTGCAGAACATGACTACACCATGTGCACGGTAACCTGACTGGCGTGACCCACAGGGATGACATTCTCAGACCCTTGTAATGCCCGCACTGCAGGGAATGATTTGTTTTGATTTTTTCCTTGAGCCAGGGTTGCACAGACATTTTTACAACTTTGAGTGCTGCAGGAGTATAAATCTCACTCATGCATCGATTTAAAGATGATTTTGTCTTTCTAAATTGGTAGATATCTTACTTTTGCAAATTGTAACTCCTACAGTGCTCCACATGAACTGGTGGCATATATGTAGAACCAGGTAGACCCAAACACAGGAGAACAGAAAATTAATGGAGGAATAAAACCAAGCTCCTACCTCCCCTCCCACCCGAAGGAGATGAAAATTCTAAAGATTTGTTAAAAGTTAAAAGATTTGTGATGCAGTCTTAAGCGAAAGAAACAGCAGATGAACCAGGTCTGTCTGACTGTCCTGATGCCATGGTAACCAAGTGAATGCACAAGAACACTCACCAAGGGGCTAGCTGTGTTTGCATCAGCGTCTGTTGCTGGACAGCTGCCAATGACGCTGCCTGGACTGTTGTCCTCAGTGATGTTGATCACAGTGTTGATGGTGGTAAACGTTGGTGCATACTGGTTGCGGTCAACAATGAATCTCACAAATGCAACATCAGTCAGGGCCGGTATGCCACTGTCAGCAGCTTGGACATAAGTCTGCAAACATTAGAAACTTGAGCAGCCTCACTTACACAAATGTAAGTCTGCAAACACTAGAAGCTTTATAAATGTTCATACACACAAATGTAGGTTTGCAAATATCAGAAGCTTTAAGCATACATTTGTAAATTCTAAGAGTTCCCATCTTATATCTGAAAACATCACCCAATACCAGATTTATTAACTGTACAACATTCTTGAGAGAAATCTGGAATGGAACACAAGTCGGTTCATGAACAGGATAAGACTGCTGACAGCTTGCTGACATCTTCTGAGCCTGAAACAACTTTCAGTGCAACTAATTAGCTGAACACTTTTATGCTTAAAATGCAGCCACGCAGCTATTTATGTGCCTCATCAAGCACTTTAAATTCAACCTACACTGTATTCTTTCTGGGTCCCATCGAAGGATGCAGCAGACAGCAGTGATATATTGCCAGTTGAGCTGATAGCAAATAACTGTGGGGTGTTTGGAGGAGCAATTAAACTGTAGGTGATGGTTCTGAAGGGCTGCAAAACACAAAGATCATGTGCTGTTTGACAGCGTCTCCCCACTGCACCAGGATATCACACTCCACAATTTTAAATCGCAAAATTTTAACAAGAAATGAAAACCCACAGAATATAAACACTTTTGACTTGCAGACTGGCTTTCCATGACCAACGACAAGTGGGCAAAATATCCATGACCCAAGTAGGCTGATTACACATTATCAGTGACTTGTGGTCTGAGTATCCATGGCCAGTGACAAATGGGTCAGCTCTCCATAAGTGACCTGCAAACTGGCTATCCATGACCCACTTGGGCTGAATTCCATGACTAGTGGTAAGTGGGCTGGTTAACCATGACCAGTGACTCGTGGGCCAGCTACCAGGGAACAGCTGGGTATCTATGGAAAATTATTTGTAGGCTGGCTATCCATGAACAGTCACAAGAAGACTTGCTATTCTGGGCTGCCATGCCATGCCATTCCAGCAGTTTCGGAAACAGTGGCATGTTGGTCACCTAATGCATCGACATCATTATCTCAGGGCCCACTGGAAATCAATGAACATGGCTTCAATCAAAGGAAGTCAGTTTATACCAAGTCAGAGTCGGCTTCAACCAAAGGAGGGCAGTTCATAAGTCAATAAAAAAGGAACTGCGCCAAGCTAAATTAAATGACATAGACAGCCGACAGTTTCAGGTCATTACCCCTTCATCAGGACAACACAAACAGATAGAGACAAAGATAGATAAAGGCAGAAACAGATGAAGGCAAAGAGAAGCGGAGAAGCGGAGACTATGTCCTGGAGGTAGTCTGGACTATCTACTTCTCTCTGGCTGTCACTTGTTTCTTTTTAAGGCAGTTCATACCGTGAAATCTGTGGGTTATAACGTTCCCAACAATGGCTCATCTCAAGACATTGAAATTTTACAAGCACATCCATGAGTCTGCCTTCAAAGCTAATAAAATGTAAAGCATTACCAACAGACCTAAATTATAATTGCACAAAGTGTACAACTTTGCAACAAACTGCTCACCCCCACCCCCCAAAAAAAGCCTTAAACACAAAATATTAATGTCCATTGAGTTGACAACCAAAATGTTCTATACCCAGCAGAATGTTAATTAGTGAAAGAAGCACCACTTCCCAATAAAACCCCCTCAAAAATGACAATTTTTTAACGATTTTTTCCTTCAAGGTCATAATCGAGATGCTCCATTGTTAATTTGCTAAAACGTCTTTAAGTTGTCACTTTCATCGGACAGTGTGCCTAGGCAACAAAAGATCCAAGTAACTGATATGGTCATATACATGTATTTATATATATTTCCATAATTTTAAATATAAATTTTGAGTCGTGAACACTCACATCTGGGTCAGCATCTGTAGCAGTGACTGTGGTCAGCACCTGCCCACTGACAACTGGCAAACGAACGACACTTTCATAAGGGTCGTTAATGAACACAGGTGGGTTGCGATTGCGTGCAACGTTTACAAGCACAGGCAGCTCTACTGATTCTCTCTGGGGAAATCCACCATCCACAGCCTTAACCCGTAGCTGCACACACAAGCACAATCTGCCTTTTCATATGAACAAACTTAATCAATAAACAAAGCTAGCATTTAATACGTTACACTGTACGTCCAAAATGTGAGTTTCTGATCATTTAATTGTTCAAAGACAAAATTTTGCTGATTTCACCTGCAACCTACAGTTTACCATTTCTGTAAAAGTTGCAGGAAAAGCATGAAACCTGTGTGCTGTAAGCAAGTCAGTTTCAGTGTACACGTACAATCTGACCCCAAGATACCAAACCTGAAGTTATCCTCACCGAAGGTCATCAGCAGTTACACGATGTGCAAGTTTTCCACACAGCTCTCAAATCAGTTTGAATAGTCATTATCCCTTTGCAAATGCTAGCATTGATCATATTATGGTTTTTCCACATCTCATCAACAAGACACACACACACTTACACATGAAATTATTTCAAATAAGAACATCCACCACTGTTACTTCAACCCTTAGACACAAGTTTTCCTGAACAAGCTTTTGATTCTGTGGCTTCAACAGCCTCTGATCTTTTGTAAGCAGCTCTTGTCGTCGGATGCAAATCAGTTGCGAACAAGGGGGACATCACAAAGCACAACTTGGTGGAGAAAGTCGTTTAGGGGAGGTAGCTGGAAACAAGGTACTACTGTATATGACCTTGTACGTGAATACTAACAGCTGTTTTTGCTTTTGGAAGTACACAAGTGGCCTTATTACATAATGGTACATAGATACCGAATGTACTCACATTATAGCTCCCCGGTCTGTTGGAATCGTATACAAGTGGCACGCGCACTCTCACTGCACAGGTATTGACACCATTGTTGTTGCTCACAGTTTCCACATCAAAGTACGTCTGAGCAGTTGTGTCACCTATCAGGCTGCAGGTCACCTTGTTGTTTGGGGGCTGAACACACAACATCCATCAATTGCTTTGCCATCTAAAACAGCTTATTATCTAACTTAACCCTAGAAAACATAAGTTTTATGTTAATTTTCCATCAGAAACATTAGTATCCACACTAAACCGCAGGGCAAAGACTCATAAGGAGGTAATTGTAAAAAGTAACTGACAAGTTTTGATGCACCAGTCTGCATGTGCACACATCCCTAAGATAACCTCAGCTGTGACTAGCATCCACCTGGCTGGTGTCTTTGATGTCATTACCTTTGACCATTATATGCAAATTCTACTCCCCTGACTATAAACAGCGATATGTGGGCTGCAACAAGTGGCATCTTTAACCTGCTTACTTTTAACCACTATAAGAAGAGATATTTCACTCACCTGGCTATCTCTGTCATTTGCTGTAACTGTTAAAAATGTGGTTCCAAGAGGCTGACTTTCAGGTATGGTGATTTCATAGCTTGGCTGAATCCATGCAGGTGCCTCAAAATTGCGTTCCACATACACATACACAAGGGCATAGCCAAAGCGCTGAGGCAATCCATTATCTGCTGCTAGCACCGTGATCTGAGATGGAACGCACTATGTATCAACCCTAATGCTTCTTGTCTTTACTGAAATGTTGACTAAGAAGTTGTGACAAAGAAACAGTGTTTTCAACAGATTTCTCAGTGTCTGTGCTACTGGAAGTTTAACACTAAGACTACCCTATCCATCAGCAACACAGCTTTCAGTCACAAGATTATTGTTGAGTCAACAACCTTTGTTTGATTGTCTGATGTTTTTCTAAATCAACACCTAAGGTTATACACTAGTAAACAACAATACAAGCCCTGCAAACAAGTCCCATGTCTGCAATAAATAAGCATATAGGAGATAAGATGATCCACTCTTGATCCACCATGACCCAGTATTCTCACTAGCACTGTAAACAAGCGCCAGACCCTCAGGAAATAATTATACGGGAGACAAAATCTCACCACTATGACCCATAACTCTCACTGTCTTGACGACATTTACCTAACTGCTGCATTATCAAAATTTTCTACTTTTTTTCATCAACAGCCAATAATGTTCAGGACAGCTAGACTATTATGAAATGACCCAAAGACTGTAAATGTTACTCAGAAAAAAACAGCAGTTCAAGACAAATTGTTACTAAGTTTGAACAGCCAGTACAAATGACAGTCCCTGGACAGGCTAAGTGGCTTTAGCCATCTGAACAGGGCACTGGCACAATGACAGGTCAGCCACACGCACCAGGAAAGGGTTGGCAGGAGAGGTGCTCAGGCTACCAGCGACGTTGATCTGCCCAGCCACATTAGCGTCCATGGCGAAGTAGTTGTGGCTGCCTGTGTAGCGGTCAGGCAAAATGGAGTATGTGATGATGTTATAGGGCTGTTACGAACAGGAAGGAAAGAAAATGTAACATTAATGTACACAAAGGTGTCATTGGACAAGAGCATGTATATCCTTAGACAAGTCTTCAAATATGAATATTTCCTTGAGACAGTCTAATACACAGATCTGTCTATCTACCAATCTATCACATGTGCATACAATGCTGTGTGAGAATATCATCTATGCATACGATGCTGTGTGAGAATATTATCTGTGCATACGATGCTGTGTGAGAATATCATCTATGCATACGATGCTGTGTGAGAATATTATCTGTGCATATGATGCTGTGTCAGAATATCATCTATGCATACAATGGTGTGTGAGAATTTCATCTTTTTGTTGCTGTTACTGTTAATCTCAAACTGTGCAAATAAAACAAATGTGTAAGGAAATAACCAAGATTGTACTGCTTGCAATGATGGGGGAGATGGCACCTAAGCAGGGAAATGGGCAAACCGACAGCCACAAGCTGTTGTCAGGCTGGGCAGACAACACTTTGTGCTTAACTGCTTTTGAAAAGAACAGGCAGCCACACTGCGTCAGTGCACCCACGTTAAAAAAAATCTATTTTGACATTCCACTTAAAATCTATAACTATTTGAATCAGCAGGTTATAAATGTAACACGCTTTGTTGACTTCTTTGTCTGCTGGTCAGTGTTGGTCAACCAAATCATCATTCGCTCCATTTGGTTTGAACGTGAAGCTTCATATGACACTCCAAAATCATTAACAGCGAGAGAGGGGAAGGAAGGTTCTTGTGATTATCTCTCTCAGAATTCGCCAGTAGCCATACAGATTTTCTGATGTTAGTCCAGTTTTGTTGTTACTACAAAAGTAGTAAAGGGGGAAATGCATTAACAAGTTTTTGAAACAACTTTTTAGTTTCCAATGTTGCATATGAAAACAATAAAGGTGAACAGTCTCTGAAGGAACTTTTACCTTGAATTTATTTTCCACAAAATTGGTGGAAAAGTTTTGACACAGTTTCCAAAAAAAGCATCACAAGCATGTCACAGAAAAGTCCTTCAATACTCTTGCAAAGAATGAACCCCCCCCAAACAGAAATCAGTGTCACCAAATGGGATATTGTTGTACAAACTAAACACATTGAACCATACATTGCTAATGCCTCTCACATGAAAGCAAAGCTAGGTCTATATAAATGTCTCTTGCAGAAACTAGGATTTAACATCAATCACAAATCAATCATATCATCATGTGCCTACAGTCAGAACAGTGATACAACAGGCCAGGCTACGATAATGGTCACATAACCAGCTGATGACAAAAACTTACTGATGGGTCACTGTCATTGGCAAACACTCGCACCACGGAAGCCCCATTGGGTGTTCGCTCACTGATGGTGATGTTGTACACATCCCTAAAGAACAGGGGCGACTGGTTGTTGCGGATCACATTGACAGTGATGGAAGCTCTGCCTGCAGCCACCAGGCTCTCTGGTGTTCCAGAATCACGCAGTTCAACCTCAAACTGAAAAACACAAGAAGAACTAGAAACTGACTTAGAAGCACAGTTTTTTTTTTACTGAGTCATGAGTGATCAGGAAGAGTCTGTGGATTGGTCCCAAAAGGAACCTGTGTCTGCCCAATGTCCATATCGTATTATACCTTAATATCAAGGCGTCTGCTAGGGTCGAGAGCAGGCCTGTGGTATGTTGTGTAACTCTATCCACACAGTTGTTAACACAGCATGACCTCGGTAACTTACATAACATTCTTGTGTAATGCTACTCCCACTGAATGTGTTTGTATACTGTGTCCCTATATACTGAATGTACTTGTATACTTAGTGTCCCTATATACTGAATGTACTTATATACTTAGTGTCCGTATGTACTGTTTGTATAGTGTCCCTATATACTGAATGTACTTATATACTTAGTGTCCCTATATACTGAATGTACTTATATACTTAGTGTCCCTATATACTGAATGTGTTTGTATACTGTGTCCCTATATACTGAATGTGTTTGTATACTTAGTGTCCCTATATACTGAATGTGTTTGTATACTGTGTCCCTATATACTGAATGTGTTTGTATACTGTGTCCCTATATACGTAATGTGCTTGTATACTTAGTGTCCCTATATACTGAATGTGTTTGTATACTGTGTCCCTATATACTGAATGTGTTTGTATACTTAGTGTCCCTATATACTGAATGTGCTTATATCCTTAGTGTCCATATATAATGTTTGTATAGTGTCCCAGTATACTGAATGTACTTGTAAATTCGTGTACTTCAGGTACTTGTCTCATTAGAGTAATCCTGTGTTTAAATGCTCACCTGATACTGGTCACGGCCAGAGTTTACCAACGATCGCTTCAGGTAGACCTCTCCAGTACTGGCTGATGACCGGACTGCAAAGTAGTTTGTTGTGCCTGTCCCATCATCAGTGATGATGAAGTTAAGCTGACCCCACACACTCTGTAAAACACACACAGTCACAATTATGTTTCTTGACGTGACTCTGATGCTGTGCTTTCATCACAAGCATCTGGAAACAACTGACAGCCAGCCACGACTGGTAGGTCATCATATAATGTTTAAGGTGACAGATAATTATGTTTCTACACAGACCTTGTGCTGACAGATTATTAAGTCTTTAAAAAGTTTGGACTGTTGAGAAGAACATTAAGAAAAATTATGTGCAGAACAGTCACAGTAGACTGAAAACCCAGTGCTGGGACACCAGGCAGAAATTAAGTGGGTGTGGCCCCACTGATTTCAAGTGGATCAGACTGGTTCTAGTTTCACAGAAAACCTTTTCTCACCTGGTCACCATCTGCACCAGTTACATTTACAATTGCATCCAGAAGCGTCTTGGTTTCTGGTATTGTGATAACAAAGTTCTGCTGTCCAGTGAAGCGTGGTGCGTTAAGGTTGCGATTGACAGGGATGTTGATGGTTTGTCGTGCTGTCAGTCCTCCCCCATCTTCCACCTGGACCTCCAGCTGTAACGTTAGCAGGTCAAAGGTCAGCCAAGGTCACAACAGTGAACAAGTACACCCAGGCCCAAATCACAACAGTGAACAAGTACAACCAGCCCCAAATCACAACAGTGAACAAGCTACCAAGCCCCACATCACAACAGTGAACAAGTACACTCAAGTTAACATCTGTGAACAAGTACAATCATCTGAACATCAAAAACTGTGAACAAAGTACATATGGCTGAATATCACAACTGTGCACAAGTACATTTGGTTCAACCTCACAATTGTGAACAAGAACAGGCTCTTTGAAGTCACTGGGAACAAAGGACCTCATTTCAATACAAATGTGAACAAGTGCCCTTGGCTCAATGTCACATCTGCACACACAAGCACTCTGCTGAACATCACAATTGTGAACTAGTACACTGGCTGAACATCTCAAATTTCCGCACGAAAACTTGGGCAAGAACTTAAAAGCTAATGCTTTGATGCTGTCACTCACACATGTATGGGACGAGTGATGTCTCCCAGTTCCCATACATGTATGGGACGAGTGATGTCTCCCAGTTCCCATACATGCAGCAGACTGGAGGGAAAGTAGCCCACTTAAGTTCAATTAAAGGGAAGTAACCAGTGAAAAACTATGTTCGAAACCCTGTACGAGTTAGTTTCCATTGCTATTCTGTGCTTGATATGCATCCAGCATTGTCTACACCAGATTTATCTCCATCTACATTACAAATAAAAAGCTGGCACTAGGTTTAAGAAGTCCTAATGCTTCGGATACAAGTGATGTCGAGACGATAGTGAATGGTTGAAATGTGGATAAAGAGCATTACTTTAATTTTGCCCATTTTCATTCACCCAACCAGTTTGCTCATGCCCTCAGTCATTTCCCCCACTCATGTAAGTCAATTTGCCCGCTCACAATTTGAATTTGCCCACCCTGGCCCCCATGATTGTTGACTACTGAAGGCAGACTTGCTGGCCTCAGGGAGTCATATGAGAGGGGCAGAGAGGGAGAGAGAGGAAGAGAGGGAGAGAGAGAGGAAGAGAGAGGGGGAGAGAGAGGAAGAGAGGGAGAGAGAGTGAAGTTATCAGCTGACAGTCACTTCATTATAATGTACAAAACCACGTAGGAGATGACAAGGCAACACACTGTCAGCCTGATTCGCTCCAGAGCTACTCTAATCCTGTTAAGGTTGGTGTCCGTTCGCTGTATTTGATACAGAGACCAACAGCGATAGAAACATGTAATCAAGTATCAGCTCTTACAGAAAGTGTGACCGACTGTGTGCAGCATCCACCCCCCCCCCAAGTTTGTGCAACAACAGACGTTTGTATACAGAACATGAGGATGTTGATCTTCACATCAGCTCTACTCTCTTTTTAAAAAAAAAATTTGTTCTTAAAGACCTGTGCATTGCCCAGTCGGTGAGGGAGGTAGGAAATGCTGGGTACTGGAGTGACCTTGTGACGACTGTGAGACGGATGGGCAACACCTTGAGCGCATGTCAGGCTGACTGGCGCCAAGGATACGGTAAAATTACTTAAACATCTTGAACAAGTGTCCAGGCTGACAGACCGCTTGGTGTGAAAGAGATTGTGTGTGTGTGTGCATGCATGTGCGTGTGACGGAGAAGAAACGAATGAACTTTACTGATTAGGCCATCGGCCCACACCAAGAGGGTGACAATGGCCGTTTTACACAGCCTGTGTACATGGGTGTTGAGCAACATGAAAACACGTCACTCTCCTCTCTCTCAGAGAGGGAGGAAAAGAGAAAAAATTATGTGTGTGTGTGTGTGTGTGTGTGTCCACGTGTTTGAGATAAAAGAAAGAGGGAGCAGGACAGTGTTTGCATGTTTGTGACCGTGAATATGGTTTTGTATTTTTGGATGCATCTGTGTGTGATTGTGTGAAGGCACGCGTGTTTGTCTCCCAGTCAGACCAATGGACTAAGTGACTTAATGTCATGGTTTGCAGAACATAGTTAACAGTCTGCTCCACAGCAGCATGACAAAGTGACAGTTTTACCATGGTTAGCACATGGTGGAATAACAGAAAATAACTCCAGCATTTATGGTTTAGCAAAGACTGAATTTAACTCAACACACATCTGATTCAGCCTGGAAGGAATGAATATAACTTACGGTATAGTTGGTTTGATACTTGGGGTCACTTTGCAAGGATTGCAGAATCGTGACGAGACCAGCACTTGACATACTGAAGAACTTTCTTGCTTCTGAATCCCCAATGAGTGTGTATTTGGTAATCTGGAACTCTTGCTGAAATGGTAACAGTTCATCATGGCATCAGAGCTCTGCTCTGTTAACAAGCATGGGCAAATAACATTGTGCAAAGAGTAAACACGACACAGTATATTACTCCTCAAACCAAACCTGTGTAAAGATCAAACACGACATAATGTATTACTCCTCAAACCAAACTTGTGTAAAGAGGAAACACGACACAGTGTATTACTCCTCAAACTAAACTTGTGTAAAGAGGAAACATGACACAGTGTATTACTCCTCAAACTAAACCGTCTGCAAGCCCTGACCCTACAGTAAGACTCACCTGTGTGTTGGGATCTGCGGCCACAGCCGTGTAAGTGAAGGTCTGGCTGTCAGCGTTTATCTGAGGAAGGGTTAGTGACGCCGAGGGAAATGTGGGTGGAAAGTTTCTAGCGACAGTCACGCGCACAGTCACGTTGGAAGAAAGTGGTCCGTCAGTGACTCCGTCATCCGACGCTTTCAGCAACAGCTGCAGAAGACAAGAAAAAAAATAGAGTTTAATAAGTGGGGAGGACAGGATGTGTGTGAATGTGTGCAAGTGGACAGAGACAAGAATGTGTAAAAGTGAACAGAGACTAAAATTTGTGAATGTGTAGAAGTGAAGAGACAAAAATGTGTGAATGTGTGAATGTAGAGACAAAGATGTGTAAATATATGCTTGTGAACAAAGATGTGTGAATGTGTACAAAGATATGTGAATCTGCATGTGAACAGACAGGATGTGTGAATGTGTGCATATGGACAGACAGGATGTGAGTGTGCATGTAAACAGGGACAAAGATGTGTGAATGTGTGCATGTGAACAAAGATGTGTAAATGTGTACACACAAAGACATGTGAATGTGCACATGAACAGAGAGAGGTGTGAATGTGCACATGAAGACAGACAGGATGTGTGAATGTGTACATGTGCACACAGACACGCTAACCCATTCCCTGCAAGTCATCTGCCAGCTGGTGTCAACACCTGCAAGCAGCCACGCAGGTCAAGGTTGGCTACTCACAGAGCAATCATCTTGAGCAATCAGCTTGAGTGCTCCCGCCACCAACATGGCCCCCGTGTTGCCATTGAGGTAGAAGAACTGCTGGCAAGCAGATGGTGTTGTAGACGTGATGGAGTAGATGATACGACTGTTACGTGTGTTCTGCATTTAAAGGGAAGAAATCACAACAAACATTTACAAACTGCACAGATTTTTGTTTTCAAACCGAGTTAACATACCAGCTTTGTTGACAAATTTGCATACCTGAGTTCTTGGGATGAGTTTAAAAGTCAAGGAAGTGCTAGTTTTTTTGCATGTGAGCATATGCATGTGCGTATATGTGTATGCGCATGTGTGCGTGTGAGCAAGTGCACATGCATGTGTCTATGTGCAGAGCAGAGTTCACAGAAATGGAAAGGGAAAGGATGAATATGGGATTATACAGAGATGGAGCTCTGAGCCAGTTTTAAAGACAGACATACAGTGCTTGTAGACTTGGGTATTTGGATCTATCTGGACAATTTTAGTATCCTGAATCAGATTAATTGTTACTAATATCTGACCATTCTGTCGCGTATGACACACACATCTGACCATTCTGTAGCCCTGTGATATATATCTGATCATTCTGTAGCCATGACACATATCTGGCCATACTGTAGCCATGACACATATCTGGCCATCCTGTAGCCATGACACATATCTGGCCATTCTGTAGCCATGACACATATCTGGCCATCCTGTAGCCATGACACATATCTGGC
>SMGT01015430.1:31138-41270 GCA_004794575.1 Lanistes nyassanus | reverse complement strand
TAGCCATGACACATATCTGGCCATCCTGTAGCCATGACACATATCTGGCCATCCTGTAGCCATGACACATATCTGGCCATCCTGTAGCCATGACACATATCTGGCCATGCTGTAGCCATGACACATATCTGGCCATCCTGTAGCCATGACACATATCTGGCCATCCTGTGACATCAAAGAAAGACACACCGGAGGGTCTGCATCAGTGGCGTTCATGACGAAGATGGTGGCTCCAGGGTTGGTGTTCTCCAGGATGGTGTAGGCTAAGTTCATGGGACTGACGACTGGAGCGAAGTTGTTAATGTCCTGCACAGTACAAACGTAATGTTTTAATGTCCTACACAGTACAAACGCAATGTTTTAATGTGCTGCACAGTACAAACGTAATGTTTTAATGTCCTACACAGTACAAACGCAATGTTTAAATGTGCTGCACAGTACAAACACAATGTTTTAATGTCCTGCACAGTACAAACACAATGTTTTAATGTCCTGCACAGTACAAACGTAATGTTTTAATGTCCTACACAGTACAAACGTAATGTTTTAATGTCCTACACAGCAAGTTAAAAGTAACTAAGTACAACAGGGATTCAAACACTGTCTTGCAAGCTCCAAGGGTTTAGATTACCAACAATATCATGCAGAACCTGAGTTTAAATGAGCAATACCATACTGCAAAACACTATAAAACCTCCCATATAAGACCTTCCCATACACGACTTCCTCCACCATACGACCCAAAAATGTGTACATTCAGAAAGCAGAATACAAACAACTCACACTGCCTAACATCTCCTGATCATTGGTGCTATGTAACAAATGAGAATAATGCAGAATTTCTTAATAATAAGAAAGACAAACGTTACACACTAGGACATTGACTGTGACTGTGGCCGTAGTCATTGGGTCGACAGAATTCACGCCATCTGAAGTTGTGACATACAAAATATACTGTTGCTGCACATTGTAATCTAACGGCCCTCTTGTGCGAATAAGCCCTGTTGTTCTATCGATGGTGAAATTGGTTGGATCTGGTGGTGCAATAAACTGGTACTGTATGTTGGCAACACCGTCCATATCCTTCGCCTGCACAGAAAAAAATAAACTGCATATGGGTATGTACACAGGTGCATGCAGTCATTCATGGCTATTAACTCATACGCATTGACCATCCTACAATGCGCGACGTCATTGCAATCTCTGCATTTTGGGGCGATTTGTTGAGATTTAACTGAATTTCGAAAAATTGTAAAAAAAAAACAAAACAAAAAAACTCAAAAAACCTATGAAAGTTAGAAACATACTTTGAACGTTGTTGGAAAGATAAATTTAAGTGGAAAAGCCTTTTCCTACCTGAAATCCATCTGTTGCTGATGCTGTATGGAAGACTGTGTTGAATTACATAATCAAAGTAAATGTGTTTATTGACACCAAACACTCGATTGCGTATTACAGCTGTCTGCAGCACTTGTAATCCGTAAGAATAAAAACATACCAATTCCTCGTCTTTCGCCTCCTCACTAAGGTTAGTGAGGAGGCGAAAGACGAGGAACTGAGGTTAGTGAGGACATCATTTTTGTCTTTATACTTTTTGAACATTTGTGACCAGACATTTGCCCACTGACGAGATAGCATGCTGAAGAGCACAGAACTCTGAAAACCTGTCTAGTCTGTGGGAAGGAACTCTGTACAGAAATGATTCTAGTATAGGAAAACAGGAGTGACATCCCTTTCCAGTGAACGGCTTTCATGCTTTCAGTCGGAGCAAAATAGTGAGCATAGCACCGAAATCCAAGCTCAACAGTGGCACCACACACATATATTCTCCACCAGTTTACTAGCGCCCAGATGCGTTAAAATGTTCACGTGCATATCCACACATACACATACCAGAGGTAGATATGCATACCTGTGTGCAGAGACAGGTCCCATTATGTATGCACTGAACATGTATGAACCTGACTGTGTGCATGTGCATGTTAATGACAACATATTTCCTGCTGTATAAAACTATTATGTCTACAATACACACATGTGCCTGCATTAAGCTACAATGTCTAGAATACACACATCTACAATCATCCAATGTCTAGAATACACGTGTATTCATAAGATTTCTAGAATACACACCAGTACACTGCCTACATCCCGGGCACTGCGCTGTTCCTCAACAGAAAACGTGAAGCGGTTGGGGCTAAAGAAAGGTGCGTTGTCGTTCATGTCAGTCACATTGACGATGACCTGAATCACAGCCTCATGAGCATCAACCCCTCCATCTCGTGCCAACACGTTGAAAACATATGCCGAAACACGTTCAAAGTCTATTGAGGAACGGCTAGTTATCTCCCCTGTCGTTGGTGAAATCTGAAAGCTGAAGGGGGTTCTGGGGTAAATAAGTTGCAATTTTTCACAGGGTGCATGGACATTTCTGCACAACACACACTATACAGCATCAATGTGTCACTTCCTTGTCTTTCCCAAGTATTCAATCTCTGATTTCAAATGACAATAACCAACAACAGCTGCAGACAGTAAGTCATTCTCAAAATGTAAATTCACAAAAGCCACCTTGCATGAAAAGTTCTCAGGAGAAATATAATCTCTCACATCTGCATACGTACACACAAAAGCACACACACAGACACACAGATACTAGTTTTCTTGAGCTTTCTCTCACATGTTGAAAAGATTCCCCTCCCCCCTCCCCCACCAAAACAAAACTCTTACTCTGTGAAGGTTGGGTCCTGGAAACTGTAGGTGATTGCTGAGAATGGAGTGTTGGGCTGGTCAGAATCTACAGCCTAAAAATAATTTTTGCAAATAATTGCATAAATAAAAACACATTAATGAAACTGTCTGCAATAAGGAGTTACAGTGAACTAAGATCAGTGTCTGAGAATGCACAGAAATGTAGACAGATGACAACAGCTGTCACTGCAACAACTGAAAATGACAGAAGTGTGACTATAGCAACAATAATACAGAAGGTTTTTGTCACCACAGACTATATGAAGAACATAGATGTTTTCTGTCAACACAGACCATATGAACAATACTATAGATGTTTTCTATCAACACAGGGACTATGTGAGCAATACTATGGACGTTTTCTGTCAACACAGGTCATATGAACAATGCTACAGATGTCTTCTGTCAACGTAGACCTGCCCCTGCTTTTTGTGGCAAGGACAGAGATGTGGATGTGTTTACTAACAAAGCAGACACTATGTTCCCAGACAGGTACAGAAGAGATCTGATGGCATGTACCGACCCAGTTGTCACTGTGTTTTGTCCTTGCTCATAACAATAAAACATGTTATTTTGAAAATATTATTAAAAAGCTAGAAGCTTCTTAACTGAGTTTTCAGACAAATAAAGTATTAAAACAACCAACCGTTTGGTAACTGCATTGTCTTAGGCACAATAACTAAACAGGACAGTAACTAGCTGTCAGTAATATCTTCACTATTTGATTAACTTTTCTTAAAAAGAAAGAGTCTGATGGATACACCCCTTGTTCTCCCTCTTCACAATCTGAAAGAAGTGGAAAGTCCGTTCAGACTGAGACAGGATGAACTACGGCATCACTTGCAGCAACAGATCCAGTGTGGTGCTGCTTGTCCTTCCTCTCCTGATAAGCAGCTTCAAAGATTTCAGTGTTTAACTCTTTGACCCCACAGGGACCCGCAGGCTAAGATACCCCAGAGGCCGCATAAAGGCCGGACAGATTTACACGTTTTAAAAAAGATACCGCTTAAAAACTACCACACTCACAGCAATATATTTTACATATTTAGAAAGATCTATTCTTCGGCATCACAATGGAAACAACACTTTTAGTTAAAAATATTAAATACTACTTACTATTTGGTGCCGAATACAGTCACTCTTTGCACACACAAGAAACGAAACACGTGTATCCAGTGTGAACTACGGAAGTAAACTGGCCAGCTGCTACACTAAACCTCGTCTGGCAAGCCGAAACTGTTTCCGAAACTCATTTAGACAGTGCCGGGGAAACAACCGATGATAGAGCTTTACAACGATACAAAGTTTACTTCCCTTATACAGTTAAATGCATCGCTGCAAGTTTTTTAATCTGTCGGATGGTTTCAACCTGCGCAGCCTCTACGTTCAGTCGGCCGTCGGTTGAAATCTGCCTGCGGTGGCGTCAAAGAGTTAAGTCACTGAACAGCTTCTATGAACCTAGTGTACTACGATAATGATAAGTTTGTATAAACTAAACACATTATCCTAATGATAAACGTCTATGAATTAAGTCCACTATACTATTGATAGATGTAGTAACCAAGAGTCACATCCTCTCCATTTAAAAAATTTTCTTAAGTCTTTTTTTTTTGGGGGGGGGAGGGATAGGGCCCACATAGATGCTTCCCAAACAACATCTGTTGATATTTCCTATGCTTTTTCAGTTGTGTTGCATATACTGTGGGTCTGCATCCAAACCACAATGCTGTAAATACAAATTTCTTAACTAAATTTGAGTTTCTTTAGCAATACTTACCATGACCCAGAGTACTAAATTCTCAAGTTAGCAAACCCAAACCCCACCTTCCAAACAAAAATTTTGTAATGTAAAACAAGGGAACTGTACCAAGCTAGAACAGGAAAAAGAAAAAGACGATCTACGTTTCGGGGCACTACCCCTTCATCAGGACGACACAAAAACGACGAAAAAAGAAAACCGAAAAAGAAAGACTGCAGTAGATGTGGTGCATGCGCTGGATAGCAGGAAAATGACCAAGGGACAGTGAGTAAGAGGGTCAAAGAGGGGCAGCCAATCGCAAGGTGGGTAGGAAAGGGTAGAGAAGGGTGGGGGTGGAGAGTGGGCGGGAGAGAGAGAGAGAGAAAAGCGTGGGTAAGGGGGCGTCGGTGTTTGAGAGAGTGGGAAGGAGGTGAGAGAAAAAGTAAGAGAGAGAAGGAGGGGTGAGGGGAAAAACACTGACTCTCTCCCTCCCTCCTTTTCCCTTAAGTCTGTGGATGGGACATCTATGACGGAAACCTCAGGCGGCACTCAGCCTGGATCTCAATCCAGAAAGAGCTATCCTCTGGAATTGACCTTCCACCAGATGCAAGAGAGCGGAGGCATATCCGGCATGGAGCAGGCCCTGCCTGATGCTCAAGTTAGCGGTGGAGTCTTGAGCGACTTCTGTCGTGATAGACCGCAGGAGGCCAGCCAAAATCAAATCCAGAGCTCCCTGTTCGCGTATGTCAGCTGGCAGATGGAAGGAAGCAAACACACCAGAGGGATGAGGTTTGACAGCAAGCTGAACGCAATCCAAGTCATCCTCTACCCAGGCACAGCTCTAGGAAAGCTGGCAAGCCAATGGAGAGTGAAAAGACGAACTACTGACCTGTGAGGTGCTAGCAGGGGAGTCCAGTGCACAGCCACCCTGTGCTCCATGCAGTCCTCACCACAGCCACCCCAACATGCCAGCTGGCAGGGTGGGGCCGGGGCGCCTCTAGTACAGGAAGAGGGGCCAGGCATAGGCTTTGAGGAAGCCGCTCGGCATGCACTGGCAGCTGCTCCCTTGCATGGCCTGGAAAGGCGAGCAAGGACATAATATGGAGCTGCCGATTGGTGGCAGTAAGCTTCCACGCTGCCTGTTGGGGGAAAAGTCCAAACAACGCAGAGGAAGTCAGCGGCCCCATCCACCCAGGGGAGGCCAGAAGGAGGTACCTCCAGTCAGACAGGAAGGAGGTACCTCCGGTCAGACAGGAAAGAGGTACCTCCGGTCAGACAGGAAAGAGGTACCTCCGGTCAGACAGGAAGGAGGTACCTCCGGTCAGACAGGAAGGAGGTACCTCCAGTCAGACAGGGAGGAGGTACCTCCGATCAGACAGGAAGGAGGTACCCCCGGTCAGACAAGAAGGAGGTACCTCCGGTCAGACAAGAAGCACCACTCCCAGCCGCTAGCAAATGCAGAGATGGATGAGCAGCACTCTAGACAGAGGCACGCCCTGGGTCTGTCACTCGCATGAGCGAACGTGCAAGAACGCAAGTTCGCATCTAGGCAGAAAGTCATGCAAACTGGAAGTAGATGGATTGGCCACAAGAGAAGGCAAAGCCCACCATCCCAGACAACTCACCACACCAAACTGAAGGCCATCCAAACTGGCGGGACTGGCATGGGAAGTTTCATGCTTGGGAGCAGAGAAAAATGCACTCCAACACCACCTCCATCACGTCCGACTTTCTCACCAGAAGGATGTCTGACATCCACGTCCTCGACCCCTTCCACTCAGAAAGCAGTGGAAGTGGTGTCCTGGGAGTGTGGAAGACTCCAAGCTGAGAGAGGCGGCATCAAAGACTGCCCAACGATACGGCTGGAGCAAGTCAGAGAATGCCTTGCCAAGGGGTGGAACGTGATGCTGCAAAGGCAAAACGTCTGACCCCAGCGGTGCAAGATTAGGGAATGGCCTGCCGGGCCAAGGTGGTCAAGCAGCCATCCCTCCCAAGGTCACGTAGATTAGCCTTCAAGCTACTCTTCCCCCCAAGGCGAGATGTAGACCAAGCCAGTGAAGCAAGTGGATGGGTGACAAAGACTTAGGCTGAAGATCGTCTGGGCCGATCACAGAAACCAGCAAGGGACAGGCTGGGGCAGAAGAGGAGGGATGCATGGAGACAGGTGAGCCTCAAGAGGAGGGACGCACAGAGACAGGTGAGGCTGAAGCCACAGTAAAAGGTCCACAATCCAAGCAGCAGAACCGGGAGAGCGACAACATCAGCGGAAGTCACGGTGCATGGTGGTGAGGGACTAATAGCAGAACCAGCAGAGTGACAATGGCAGTGGAAGTCATGATGCACGCTGGCAAGGGACCAACATCGGTGGAAGTGATCATAGTTGATGGTGAACAATGATGATGAGCCAAGTGGTGGTATAACCGGAAGTAGCCACATGGTCTCAGGAGTGAATGTCCGAATGCACCTGCTGGTATGACTCACACACTGAGTCACATGGTATTTCTAGGTGATAGCAAATATCAAGGGAAAAAACACCTAGCGCGTAACAGAACACAGTGACAAATGCTAAAGCACTTTATGCGTCACGGAAACATGCCATCTAACAACAGGCGCGTTTGGGAGTACGCTAGTCGCTTAACGTGAGCGATGACTAAGTGGTATTTTTAGAACACTGAGTGACAGTCAACCTGCGTGTGTAGGGGAAGAAGCGCTCAGTTTGAAAGGAGCAGACGGCGACACTGAGAGAGAGAGAGAGAGTGCAAACGACGTGAAGGACCATGACAGACGGAGTTTTTTTCTATGCATGCTAAGACACCGTACTTCATCTTAACTGGAAGGCTGCCCAGACAGAAGATAGGCCAAACCACTCCATGGAAGTTTTTTCTATTTTTTTGTAATCATGTTTATTTTGTAAGAAACATGATACTATAGTAATGTGTGCACCTAGTGCATTTTTCCTGTGTGTGTTTTCTGGGGCTAGTCAGCGCTTCCTGATGCAGTGTCATAACCCCGAGAGGTGGACATGTCAGATAACTACTGGATGTGACACAAAACCCCTGATGTCACTGCGTGTGCCATGTGTTGACTGACGGACCCAGTTTGGCAGCTTAAAGCCACTAGAGTAGACAGGAGACAATTTCCCCAAGGGAGAGATCTAATATGAGGCTTTGTGATGATACCTGATGTCTAGTGATGACACTTTAAAATCCTTTGCGAATAGATACAGTGGACAATAAGACTGTGTGACAATACTTTGATATCCCTTATGGATAAAGAGTTGGATTGAAAGTATGTTCATGTGACAACACGTTGATATCCTTTGTGGATCATGACTAATAGTAGGTCCGTGTGACAATACTTTGATATCCTTTGGGGATAATGACTATGATTGACAATATGTCTGTGTGACAACCTGTTGAAATCCTCTGTGGATAAATACTTTGATAATACGTCTGTGTGACACGTTGAAATCCTTTATGGATAAATACTATCATCATACGTCTGTGTGACAATCTGTTAAGAATTGTTGAGTATCAGAAAGCGAGTGTGAGGATGTCGTTTAATAAATAAGGCCGGGTCCTTTTTAGGAAAACTACATCGTCTCGTGTTTGTTTGGAGTCGTACGCAAGAAGAACACGCCCTGGGTTGCTTGGTGAGAGTAAGGTAGAGTGGCTGAGTGGAGTGTGACATAAGTCATGGCACAATCAAGCATGAGTACCGGTATAACAGCCCAACAGACAGGCAAGGATGAAAGCGAATCTCACTGCAAAACTGTTTAGTTTTCTAACCAACAGCAGCGAGCAGTACAGACAGATACAAGAGAGAAAACGAAAAATCTCACGTCCTTGAACACTGGTGCAGTGCAGTGTGGTGTAGGCGGGTGGGAAGGGACGCCAAGGCAAAGCCACGCTGAGAAGCGCAGAGTGCAGAACAACACACGTCTGACCCAGTCAACAGCGGTTGAAAAATTCAGCTTGAATTGGCCAGCGAGTAGATTGCATGGGGTGACACTACAGTGATATTTTAGTTCTGATATTAATTATAGTTTAAGTTTTTATTTTATAAAATTAATTTTTATTTTTAGTTCATTTTAGTTTTCAAGGAAGTCAACAATTCTTATTTGTATTCAGTTCTGTGTTTAAAATTATAGTTTTTATTTTATTTAGTTCTGGCCTTTTTACATAATATCAGTTCAATTTTAGTTTTTAAATTTTTTTTAAAGATCACAAACGCCGTCTATTGCATATTTCAAAGGAAATTATGTTTCAGTCGACAAAATTCTCTGTATTAATTTCAGTTCTCGTTCTTGTAAAACAAAAAACAATATTTTTAATTCTAGTTTTCATTACGAAAATATCACTGGTGACACAGGGAGTGCAAATGCGTGGAGGGGGCCCTTACCAGTGTTTGTATACAAAATTTTTGTTTGGAAGGTGCAGTTTGGGTTTTCTAACTTGAGAATTTAGCACTTTGGGTCATGGAACAGTACTGCGACAAGAAATTCCATACCGCACACACCAGATGCCCAGTATCTAGCGATATGTGAGATATATGCAAATTTCTTATCTAAATTTGTGTTTCTTTAGCAATACTTACCCTGACCCAAAGTGCTATATTCTCAATTTAGCGATCCCTAACCGCAACCTCCAAAAAAACAACCCACACAGCAACCCTGGTAAGCCCCCTCCGCGCATGCGCACAGAGCCTGTACCTCGTGCGCACAACTCACTGAGCGGGTCAAGCTGACTTTCTCAAGCCAGAAGAACCATCAGCGGGGAGGAGGGTGGGTATATGATGGGTCATGGTAAGTATTGCTAAAGAAACACAAATTTAGATAAGAAATTTGCATTTTCTTGTCACAATACTATACCATGACCCAAAGTGCTTATTTAGCACAAAACGGAGGTGGTGATGTTGTTCCTGACGAAACAACTTACCAGGGTTAGGAGGACGAAGACGACAGAGGTGTAGGGGAACTGTCGCCTACACCCGAAGTCCGTCCTCCTGGCGCCAAGAGAGATCCTGCAGGAGGATCGTCCCAGCGCCTGCAGACCACCCACGGAGCTTCGAGGAGTGCGTGCCCAACAGAAGCGAGGGGGTGGTCCGCCCGACCCCCTGAAGCAAACAAATGCTAGGAGGGGTCTGCCATCCCCACCTTGAGTAGGTGTAGGAGGTACACCCCACAAAGGAGGGACAGAAGCAAGAGAAAGGTTGATCGATTCTCTTGCAGTGAGCATGCAGAAGAGGCGTCTCTGATGCTTCTCATCTACCGTCTCGATGCCGTTGGCAAGTGAGACCAAACCCCAGTCCGACTCAGCCAGTTCCGTCCCAGGAGAGGAAACAGGAGAGTGGACAAGGAAGCCCCCTCTGCTGAGTGCAAGTGCGTGGTGTGCAAACTTGGCAACTGCCCACCCTCAGCAACATGCGGGGTACGGTGTCGTCGAATGCACGGTAACGGGCATCAGCAAGACGGACACCGACATGCCGTGGGGGGAAGTGTGCATAAGCAAGTCCGCCCCTAGTGGCATGCGACCATATGGACGCCACATGGAACGCGAAGAACCAGTGACCGTCCCTCCCCAGGGAAACTGCGCAGCACTGTCCACCAGTGGCGTAGCAGGTTTTCTCTGTGGGAGAGAAAAG
>SMGT01015430.1:9851-22874 GCA_004794575.1 Lanistes nyassanus | reverse complement strand
AACACTGAGTGTTATCTTGGAAGTTCTTCTTTCTCTTCTTTAGTCCGTTTGCTCCACCGGGGAACATAGGGCCTCAACGACACTCCTCCAGCGGACTCGGTTCGCGGCGGTCTTCTTCAGCTGAGCCCATGTCCATCCGGCTGCCTTCATTTCATCCTCTGTGCACCTCCTCCATGTCTGTCTTGGCCGGCTAACTTTTCTTTTCCCTTGTGGGTTCCAGTCAAGGGCTTGCCTTGTGAAGTTGTCAGAGCTCTTTCTGAGGGTGTGGCCTATCCAGCCCCACTTTCTTCTTCTGATTTCTCGGTCGATGGGGATCTGTTTCGATCTCTTCCATAGGCTGATGTTGGAAGTTTTCTCTGGCCATCTGATGTGCAGGATGTTACGGAGGCAGCGGTTGATGAAGGTTGGGAGCTTACTTGTGGCTGTCATGGTCAGTCTCCAGGTTTCCGAACCATGAAGCAAGACTGCTTTCACGTTGGTGTTAAAAATACGAATTTTGGTTTGTTGTGAAAGGGCTGTGGAGTTCCAGATGGGACGTAAGGTGTTGAAGGCATGCCTGGCTTTGTTGATGCGGCTCCTGATGTCCTCATCTGCTCCTCCATCCTTGCTTACTACGCTGCCCAGGTAGACAAACTTGTCTATGTCCTTGATGTCAACTCCTTTAAGCTGTATTTGGTCTTGCTACTGATTGTTAATTCTCATGGTTTCTGTTTTGTTAGTGTTGATCTTTAGGCCAGTTTTTGCTGCTACCTCTGACAGACGTGTGAGTTTCTGCTGTGCATCTTGCTGTCTGTGCGACAGGAGGCTGACATCATCTGCAAAGTCTAGGTCCTCCAGGATTTTAGTGAGTGACCAGCGGATTCCTGTCTTGGCATTTTGTGTAGAGCTCTTCATAATCCAGTCTACTACCAGCAGGAAGATGGTCGGTGATAACTTGCAGCCCTGTCTCACCCCCGTCCGCACTTTTCCTTTATGCACAACCTGGCATGTGGAGTTGTTGTAAAGTTGTTTGATAATGGAGATGAACTTTGGTGGTATCCCATAATGTGCCATTAGTTTCCAGACGACCTCTCTATCTACACTGTCAAAGGCCTTCTCAAAGTCTACAAAGATTGTGTAAAGTGGAGACTGCCATTCCAGTGACTGTTCTATGATGATGTGCAATGTTGCAATGTGGTCCGTGCAAGATTTGTCCTGCCTGAAGCCTGCTTGTTCATCTCGCAGTCGTTTGTCTAGAGCCTCCCTCAGTCTCAGCAGCATGATTCGTGTGAGTACAGATGGGAGCATGATGCCTCGCCAGTTGTTGCAGTTGGAGAGGTCGCCTTTCTTGGGAAGTTTCACCAGATGCCCTTTCCTCCACTCTTTTGGCACGCTTTCCTGCTCCCAGACTTTCTGAAGCAGAGGGTATAGCATGTTCGTGGTTGTTATGACGTCCGCTTTTAGGGCTTCAGGTGGGATACCATCTGGACCTGCTGCTTTATCTTGGAAGTTGTTGTGGATATATTAGGCAAAGTCATGATGGGAAGTTCCAGGGTACAGTTTTCCTCAACAGATGACAGTGGTGATGACCACACATTTTGTGACCGATGCTAACATAATACATCCCTCCCCATATGGTGGTGGTGGGTGCGGCAGTCCCAATGACAACAAGACATAACATACATGTACATGTGACTGACCCATGGTATAATAAAAACTTAAAATAATGTGGCAGAGTGACTGATGCAGCACAGCACTGACAGTAAACTTAGTAAGCTAACATGAAAAATAAAGACAGAAGAATGATATCAGTGTGGTGAAATGTTGATTTTTCAGTCCTATCAATGGATACCATGTGACCGCCATGGTCTTTGTTCTGAACCTAGCATCCTACAGTCTCCTAATTCTCAGAACAAAAAAGATTTCCTGCAGTGAAACTTACTCGAGTCAAAGCCTGGCCCACAGTGCTGTAGTCCCCTTCAGGCACTGAAACGTCCAGCAGATTGGAAGGAACGGTGGGAGAATTGTCATTTACATCCAGAATGCTGACCGTCAATGAAACAGTGCTGGATTTTCGCTCCACAGTGTCGGTTTCTCTCACAGTGACCTGGAAAAATATCTCAGTGAGTCAGAGACGGTTTAGGGTTAGCTTGGACTTGACCTGAAGAGTAACAACTACCAAGCCATCAGGTGTGGCTAGATAGTGTTGGCACAGATTTAATAATAAGCACAGTACTATGACAGTGTTGTCAACAAAGGCTGAGCACAAATACAGTGAGAAAGGGCTTTGTGAGCAGAATGCACAGAAGCGATAATAATGCCAACTTTCATACACACTTCACTAGATGATAAAAATCACATGATCAATGCTGACACGTCCTGAACACAAAACACTCACCAAGAATCTGTATGTGGACACTGATTTGCAACTGATACAAACTTCAGCAATCTTTCACCAAAATCACAGGATGTTGTTAAATTCAAATTTTTATGAAAGAGAATTGTTTTCATAGTTGAAGTGTGCAATCAGAAAGTGTTCATAAGATAAATAAATGAGTCATCTGCCCTTACAGGAAATAGTTTTTTTCACTAATTTGGCTGTGAACATGCAAACTTGTGTGCAGCTACATGTGTGTATTTGTGCACACGTATAGTTTGTTGGATCCATATGCGCCACTTGGTTATGTTACTTCTCAAGTTGACAGTAACTATACTTCTCTTCCTTGTTAAGTTGACAGTAACTATACACTATTACTGCTGAAGTTTATAAGGAACAAATGAGGACAGAGTGCTATAAATCGTCAAATGACAACCCCAACAAAGTACTGGCAGCGCTAGACACACCCGTATGCTGACGTACCCAAACACGTAGCAAAGAGAGAGTCGAAAGTAAGGAACATGGCAGATCTTCCACGTTCCTTACTTTCGACTCTCTCTTTGCTACGTGTTTGGGTACGGTAGGTTCCCTTGATTGCATACGTCAGCATACGGGGGTGTCTAGCGCTGCCAGTACTTTGTTGGGGTTGTCATTTGCTGAAGTTTATGGTAACTATACTTCTGTTACCGCTCAAGTTTGACACAAACCATACTTCTGTTATTCCTCAAGTTGACAGAAACTATACTTCTGATACTGCTAAAGTTGACGGTAACAATACACAAAAGTGGCAGGTCTCAAAGGATCTCACAAGACTGTTGTAAACATTTGGAGACTATGCTGACGCTCACTTTGAAGGTGTAATCTTTCCTCGACTCATAGTCCAGTGGAGGCTGCAGCAGTACCACATTGTAGTTGTCATCAACTCCAAACTGCTGGGCAGGCTCAAACACAATGTCATATCGTGGGACTGGATCAGCGGTTGTCTGCAAGGGTTAGAGGAATGCTTTATTTTCACAACTCTTTTAAAATATTTAGATGTCAACGCACCATCAGCAAATATCACATATATATATATATATGGGTATCACGAGATGACAGCTAGAACATAAGATAGAGTTAATCTAAACCAGAAGCAGTGAGTAGCACTCACAAAAGGGAAGTCATGATATGGATACTGACTTCAACAACCCTGAACACATGCATGCAAGACAGAAAATGCACAGATGCTGCTTCCAGTTGGTTTCAGACTTCGAAATGCCCAGCATGAAGGTTGATATTTATGAGTTGAAATGTTAATCCTTTGTTGGAAATAAAAATTAAGAATAGGGTACGGGCAGAAAGCTGGCAATGTTTATTGCTGTGGTTTTAGGGCTAACTCAGCGCTTTATGCCGGAAGCAACACCGAGGTTGTCATCATGGAGTGTTTAGGCAGCAAGAAAGGGCGGGATGTGCACATCTGGCATAACCAAAGAGAAAGATAAATCCAAACCACTCAACATTTCAGCACTGTCTCTGTCGGCTGTCTCTGTCGGCTGTCTCTGTCGGCTGTCTTCTGTCGGCTGTCTTCTGTCGGCTGTCTTCTGTCGGCTGTCTCTGTCGGCTGTCTCTGTCGGCTGTCTCTGTCGGCTGTCTTCTGTCCTCTCCTGTAGTTCTACTCTGACATTTCAAGTTCATGCTCAAATTATTATGTTCAGTTCGTGCTGCTTCACATTGTTACTAAAGATCAATGCGCCATATATGATTACTGCATTCAGTGTACAGTCATGTCATTTTTCATGAAAGCATGAATACAAAACTAATTACAAAATCAGGATGCACAGTTCTACTTCTAGAGTGAATATTGAAATATAGTCACAAAAAACTGGGCCAAGTGAAGTACCATGAAACACAAAAAGGCCAATGTTTTGAGGCCACTGCTGATCTTACTGATTGTCTTCACCACCTACCTATACCCATTGTTCTCATCCACTGTCTTCACCACCTACCTATACCCATTGTTCTCATCCACTGTCTTCACCACCTACCTATACCCATTGTTCTCATCCACTGTCTTCACCACCTACTGATACCCGTTGTTCTCATCCACTGTCCTCACCACCTACCTATACCCATTGTTCTCATCCACTGTCTTCACCACCTACTGATACCCGTTGTTGTTCTCATCCACTGTCCTCACCACCTACCTATACCCATTGTTCTCATCCACTGTCTTCACCACCTACCTATACCCATTATTGTTCTTGTCCATTGTCTTCACAACCTACCTATACATAGAATCTGCCTCTCTACTTGACATCTGCTGTCCAAATCAGAACCCCTCCTCTTCACTGCACCCCTACTTCTATCTTCACACAGAAATAACACTCTATATATTAGTCCACACCAAACTAAATATACACTCCTCTCCTCCAAGCGCTGGCTCCACCCCGGCACGTCTGAGGTCCACGTACTGTCCTACACTTTTGTGCACGTATCAAATACTTCGTTTCCCCCTAACATCGTCTCTTTTGGGGTCTACGGGAGATAACTTGAAAGAAAATGGTTCACGGATCCGAAAATACGAGTTACTTCTCTTTCCATCTAACTGGGTTATGTTGAGCCCTTTTAAAAGCTGCCATACTGTTGGGAGTGTGTTAAACATGAAGAAAGATTAGCAGACGCAATGAAAGTAACATGAAGATAATGGCAGAAATGCTTAAATACTAGCAGAAAACATTGGCATAGTGCAAATTCACATGCGTTCGAAAGAAGCGGACGATTTGCAAAAACACCTGGTCATGTAGCACAAAGGTGCAAGAGGTAAAATGTCACAATCTGAGATTCTGGGTAAGCAGTATGCAGCATGCTGTCACCACATCTACACTGACACAGGGTTGCAGACTGCCCCCCAGTAACCCCCAATCCCAAAACAGAACGTTTATAACAATGAAATAATTCTTTAAACTCACCAAATCTCGGTCGCTCACAATAAGACGCAGCCCAGTCACAAGGCTGGTGCTTGTTTTCACCTGTGTCATGTTGGCAGAGTTCTCCAAGATGTAACCTGTGAAGCTACCTGAATTTGTTGACAGCTCTGGATTGTACAGGTTGTTTGGCTGCACTGTCATGGTTACATAAGCTACACTGATGTAGCGATTTGGAGTCTGTTCCTCTGCCTAAGATGGACACAAATGCGTAAAAACCTGTAGCTACGATCTGAGTTATAACAGACAAGTTCATTAATAAATACGCAACCAGCATCGTCAATGTTTATGTTTGTCACACAAACAGATGTTTTCTGATGTTTGAGGCTGATGGTCCCGAAAACTGACTAGGACAGCAGCCAAGCATCTTTCTGTTACTACGTCCACGTTATTCCCTGGGACATCTGTTGGTTTGATACCTTCACAGTCTCACACAAACACTTTCCCCACGTTTTCTACCAACAGCTTAGTAAGCTCGTTATCTTGCCTGTCCGGCATGCCTAGTGCCAGGGAGCCTGGAGGTTATAATTCAAGACAAATTTGTAACCACGAAATATGCTTGACGCAGTGACATTTCTTAAGTTTGTCAGAGTTAGACCAAAGAATCAAAGCCTGAGCTTACACTAGAATGTTCTTAATGAATGTGTGAACATTATTGCATCATTGCCACCTGTCCTTAATGTTTCTTAATTGCAAGTTGCCCATTGAAATATCTGTTCAAATGACATACTTTAAATCCAGCTCAGGTTCAAGAATGGTATTTTTGAAAGTTGTTCTGGTTCCTTACTTAGGACGAATCATTAAATACATCAAAATAGGTAGCCACAGCCAAAATTTTGTTTGAAGTATAATACTATGCTTTCCTAGCAGATTGTAAGAGCTATGCAATTTTTAAAAAATTGATGGAAATATTTGTACTGGTTTTTGAGAGATGTTTTTAACCATGCAACCATGGTCACATCTTGGGATGTCAACATGTAAGTAAATGTAAACAATACAAAATCGCTCAGGATTCACTTAATTGTTGCTTTAATTCATTGTCTACTAGTAACAGAAGAAATTTTTTTTAAATGGGCAATATGTGGCTTATATCTAACAACAAAAAAGTGGTCAAACTTGTGAAAAACCACTGTGAGCAAAATAGCAAATTTTAATGACCAGCCAGGTTTGGTGTCCTCTAATACTTGTAATCAGTGCAGATATGATTTTAAATGTTTTTAACATATAGAAATTTGCTTTTTTCTAGCCCTGGCAAATTACTATTATAGGCAAGTGTACTTTCAAAGTTGAGGAAATGCATGAAATGTCAAAAGGAAACTTGCCAAATGAACTCTCATGGTGTTTACAAACTCTCATAACCTTTTTGTTTGACAGATTTGTCTAATTTGGAATGTAGATTTAAGGTACAGTTTCCTTTTCAACCATTTGAGTTTTTGTCTGTATTTCCTTTTTAAAAAAAGTTAAATTCACTGAAACAGTGGCAGATTCGGGGTGGGTGGATGGGGGGATGGGGACAATTGTCCCCTAGAGCCTGCACTATTTTTTATACCACTTCAATCCCGTAGCATGAAGCACACACCACACGACTGGCAAACCAGCGTTCACATCGCTAATGCATTAATAATGCGCTCAGGAGGGGGTCATGTACTGAGTTTGGAATGAACCAGAAGGTCACGTAGGTTCTTGTCCCGCCGGGAGTGGGGTAGCCTGAAGAGACGTGGTTCAGAGTTGGATCTTCAGGCTACCCCCACTGCTGGCATCCTGGAGGGACAAGAACTTACGTGACCTTCTGGTTCATTCCAAACTCAATACATGCACCCCCACTCTCTACCCCTGGCACCACCCATGCAATGTTGCCTGGTGTCACACATTCCCATACCTTGGCACCACCACACAGCTCCACACGCCAAAACCACCTTCAACATCAAGCGTCATTTTACGTCCACCAACAAAAACATCATATAGAAGATCACTTGCTGAAGATGTCACTCAGTAAATAATTGCCATGCTGATCTGAGTGAGAGGTAGGAGTATGCAGTTGGCTATCAAACCACGCACAACAAACTTATTTCTTACTTGTCAATATTGTTTTATTCAATGAAAAACAAACTTCAAGACACACCTCATAATGTAGGAAATATTTTAAGTGTATTTGACTTTGTCGTTAGGGTCAGGATCCCCCCCCCCTCCCAAAGCACCAGTTTTCATTTAGTTGAACATCTCTGTCTGCATACTGTGAGTCAGTTCTATCCTCGTAAAAAGTTTGATGAACTCTAGGATGTTCCATAGACACTTGATGTTTTTTTAGTTATGACCTCTACTAACATGCTGGGAACAAGCTGAAACACCTGCTACAACACTTACCACGGTCACAACATCCTACAACACTTACCACGGTCACAACATCCTACAACACTTACCACGGTCACAACATCCTACAACACTTACCACGATCACAACATCCAAAGACTGGATGTCAGTGTGGCGGATGGCCAGTACCACCAGGATGTTACACTGATACTCATTGGTGGAACCCAGCTGAGCTGTGGTGACATTGAAGTTGTTCTGATATCCTGTGGGTGATGCTGTCACAAACACAAATTGATTACAGCAGGTAATTGGAATGAGTGTCACACCCACCACAAATGCTGTCAGAATAATAGCATCGCTATATTTCTGGTTAGAAATCCAATCTTCTCCATAAAGAACTGTCGTTCAAATTACTCCATCACACAGCAACACACAACATTTTATTGTTCACAGAATTTCACTTAGTACTATAGTTTGGCAAAGAGATGTAGGAAGCTTTTGCTTAGAGTTCATGATAGCACGTATCAAAAGGCTGTTGATGGCACACACTGCTTATTAAAGTGCATGCGAGGAAAGGCAACGCTGACCGAACAAAGTGACTCAAGTGCAAGAAAGTCTACTTCTCATTAGCTAATTTCTAGGAAAATATTTGAATGTTAAAGTAAGATATAAATGTACTGCAGATGTAACAGACATGTGAGTCATTGGTCCATAACATAGAAACACAACATACTTGCAGAGATGTAACAGCGGATTGGTTCATTGATGGCATCGCCATCACGTGCCTTGATGACGACACTCTGTGCAGGGTTGTTGGTGTCCCTCGGTACAGGCAGGATATTCTGGATAGGACCCTGTCAATGAGAAAATTAACCTTGGCTCAGCGGTCATTGTTGGACTCCTGAGGACCCGAGCCTTTACGACATGAAGTAAACTGTTGGTGGTATCACGTCCTTCCACTTTATCTTCTACGACTGAATTTACAGAATTCATCATTTTTATTACGTGGACAGGCACAATGCTGCTAGCATCCCAAGCATTTGTCTGTGCTTCGTCATGTGTACTATTGAACCACACCCTTGGAATGTCGTCTTTCTGCGAGTCACAAAGTCTATTCAGCTTTCTGCTAAGTACCAAGCCAATTCAGTTTTCAGCTAGTTCCTGAGTCAGTCCAGTTTTCAGCTAGTTACCCAGTCAATCCAGTTTTCAGCTAGTTGAGTCAATCCAGTTTTCAGCTAGTTACCTAGTCAATCCAGTTTTCAGCTAGTTACCCAGTCAATCCAGTTTTCAGCTAGTTACCGGGTCAATTCAGCTTTCAGCTCATGACTGAGTCAATCCAGTAAGAATCTGGCAGATGAAAAGTGTATGCATCCAAGCACTGCTCAACACAAGACCTTGTCAATGTCATTAGGGTTATTCTCATATAGTGCAGCATCCACTGATCTAAGGATGAGGTCTGGGAGGAAACAATCTGCACAAAACTCCTCCCTGAATCATCTGATAGGTATTCATACTTGTGACCACGGCAGTTTTTCAGAAATAGAGTCCAAACTTAATCAATGGGGTAGGTGGGAACTAATGTAATTTCCAACTGCAAACATACTTTCCATGTTCCAAAAAAAAGAAAAGAAAAAAGGGAACTGAATCAAGCTAGAACAAGACAAAAAAGACGATATAAAAATGACAAAAAAAAAACAAAAGCGAAAAAGACTTAGCTGTGGTTGATGTGTGGCGCACAGGCTGGGTCGCAGGAAAAAGAACAAGGGACAGTGAGTAAGAGGGGCCAAAAAGGGCCCATGTCTTTGTTTTATTCTTGACTTTTTATAACACTAGCATAACATGAGAAATTTTATCTGAAAATGACTAGTATTTGAATGCCATGCAGGTTTCCATGTGAAGATTGCAGTTAATGAAATAGTATTAACGAATATATCCAGACCAAAAAAAAAAAACTATGTAGGATTTCTTCTACAGAAAAGAAACAAGTTCCCAAGAACAGACCCATGAAGAACTCAGGTCAGTGGAAACAATCACAGGCTCTGCAGAACGGACTGTTTAAACAGAGCAATCACATTTGCAGAACTTAAATGTATATCATCTCCCGACAAAATCTGGCCAATTGCATTGTCTGCTTGCATGCAAGTCTCAATGGGTCTAGCGTGGTCTGATGCACAATACCAAAGACACCGCCTAGTAACAGCAAATTTTTGCTGAAATGCAACTGCCTTCCTGCAAAAAAGAAATCCCGGGATTTAAAAAATCCTGCACCGATTATTCTTTGCAAGCCAAGTTGTGTGTTGTCCACTGTAGTTATGAGACAGCTAGGCGTGTAGTGACCTCCTTTTGCTGACAGGAGAAACATTGAACACAAATTTTCCATCTGCATATGCATGATCCACTATGTTTTTTCAAATTAAAATGGTCGTCTCATGAAAAGTGGAGTGGGAAGAAAAGCTCTACGATAATTCTTGTGATTATTCGTGGAGATGGGAATGGTTGTCTGTTGTACGGAACAAGGTGAAAATCCCAGGAAAGAGTGGTGCCTTCCTTGACAATCACTTGGCAATCATGTTTCTTATTGTAGCTGTGGTTTTGTACATCAAATTTCTTTTGACATTCCGTGTATTCCATTCACTATTTTTCTTTCAGATACTTAAATTGTTTTATAAGAATGAAGAAATTCAATTGCTTAAAGGGGGGGGGGGAAGGGGGAGCTTTGTGTCCCTTGTCCTCCCCTACCCCCACCTCACGGAGGTGCCACCTGCCAGGGCCTAAGAGGCTCCTGGACCCTGGCCACTGCAAACAATTTTTGTATTTTCCGACGCCCTTGCCTGAGCCTGATCAGCAGGTGAGAAAGCTGAAACGTTCCCGTCTCCAATGTCACTAGTCTTGCGTTCTCTAGTTCTGCGGGGCAAATATTCCAGAATGGTTTTAGGGTTTTACGCTGTGTCAGCAGCAGGAGGTGCGTTACAGTGGTCACAGATGCGAAAGGGTAAGCCAATGAGAGTACTTCACGGGCAGAAGCTGAGACTCCAGTTAAACAAGATGCGTCATGTAGGATACAAAAACAACAGCAATGAGGCTGTTCAAAACTCATTAAGAGTAATAATAAAGGGGAAGTAAGAATGAGAAATAACACAAAGCAAATCACAGAAAATGATTAGATCTTTAATGATCAGGGAGGTTTGAAAAGAAGATAGAACTCACTGAACATGATGAACAGCTTTAATGACGACGGAGGTTTGATAAAGAAATCGCAGAACACGAAATCATTACAGCTATAAACTATAAACATAACAGGTCTGAAATCTTTTCACAGAAGTGAATGTCATTTAAAAAGGTAAGGATATCATCTGAGCATATAAAACAGAAAACTGCTTTAAAGGACAGAACAGAAAAATGTCAGACATATGGGTTAACTGGGGGCAGTAGGACAAGATGGGTAAGACAATGAGTGGATTACGACAAGGGGCAAATTTTGGGGGTGGGTCCCCTGTTAGTGTTAAAGAACACATTAGTTCAAGCACATTTTCCCACCATAGACACATTTAAAGTAACAACCATGTGGTGGGTTATTCACCAAAGGCTTGTAAGTGTTGAGAAGTTTAATTGCAACTGCAACAAATAGATGTATTGTTTTGAAAAGATTGCAGCATGCTTTTGGTTTGATGGCAATATGTCAGCATACCTTCACACAGCGTCGTGGATTGTCTGGGTCTTTCCAACAACAATTTAAAAAACCAGCTAAACACAGACATGGAGCTTCTTGTACTCACCGTTACACCAGACAGGATAATGGCGTCGTATCTGGCACGAATGCATAAACTTCCAAAGGTAAAGCATGAAGGGTAGATAAACACTGGGCCAAGATCGTCTCCATCCAGAACTCTGAGAGTAAGGTACGTCCAGCTGGACAGTGCCAGGGCTGGGCTGTCTGGCTTGTCCTAGAGGCAAAGTTCAACTTGTAAGGTTTCTCCCACAGCACGACAGCAGATAATGCTGGGCTTGTTCTGATGCGCCATAACTGGCACACATTTGATTTGTGCTTTATCTCTGCCCTGAAGAAGGCACAGTGACCCAAAACGAAGACAACCTGTGTTTGTTTCTTAGGACCTAATATGGCCCAGTATTTTTGTTTCCACTATATTTATTAATGCAAGCAGCAGTCTCTTGCTTGATTGTTCTGATGCACAATAACTGACAGATTTTGGAGGCATGCTGTTCGTAAGGAAAATTAATAAACTTCTTTCATCTTCCTCTGTACCCATCAAAATATTGACAAATTATGACTTATGTGCATAAATGAAAACTAATCAGACATTCTGTATGCAGCTAACTTACAGTGGCTGTTACATTCAGTCTGTAGGTAGTATTTGCAGAATTTGCTATCCTCAGAACCATAGCTTCATAGTCCAAGGGTTTGCTGAGAATAACATAGGGGCTGTCTGCTGATGCAAGTCTGAATACCCCAGTACCATTGAACTAGTGGGAGGAAAGAAAGAAAAACAATGTAGAACTATAAATTTAACATAAATGCTGCGAACATCAACAAGTAAATTAAGTTTGCCCAACAGTTCTACAAAATGTATGATTCCCTATAACAAAATTGGAAATGCTTGTAAACTTCTGTTCTTTAAATATAAAATGGTTGTAAGCTTCCACTGCATTTTATTGAGATATTTGTAACTCTCAAACACCAGGTTGGCTATTATTCTCAAACTGTATCATAACTTCCAAAAGCTATGTGAATAAAATAAAATATGTGAGTAGCCCATGAAACAGCCATGCAAGTATAGTAAATATGAGCCTGTCCAAGCCAAAAATACTCCAAAGATTTCCACTGTAGTCTCTGTAGAACGTACTGATTTGGTAAGTCCGAACCCACCTGAATTCTTGCCTAACATTTCCCTGTCTGGGCTGAGATAAAATTTAGCGGAAGACAAGTGTCGATCACCATGCAGAAAGACGACCAGGCAGGAAAACTCACCAGCGAGTTAGTGGCGGTGTCTATTTGGTACTGAACAAGCCGGTTGTTGCCCTTGTCTGGGTCCAGGGTAGAGATGGCGCTGAACAAAGTCACGCCTACTGGAGTCAGCTGTCATCACAAAGTTGAAATATGACGTCAGAGGTCATATTAAATCCATTATTAAATGGATCTGGACCTCAGTCTAATGGATATGTATTAAAAAATCCCTAAAGAACCTTCATGTATTGCTGTTTAGGCCTCTAAGACCACTAAACAGCTGGGGACCAGAGAATGACAACAGGCCGCCCTATGGCAATACTGAGTGCAAATCTTGACAAGGTATGACACTGACAGCATTAAAACATGAGACTTGAGGTATGCCCTTGAACTCTATCCTCGTTTCAAGTAACCTTGCTCTCCGTATTTTT
>SMGT01015429.1:177166-192833 GCA_004794575.1 Lanistes nyassanus | reverse complement strand
TTCAACACGGCCTTGCCCTCTAAATACGTCTTTACGTAGTCTCAGGTGTTCGTGATTACACGGGCGTAGATTATTGCATTGGGTCGTCTTGCATACATACCAACTAATACAGGCCTATTTAACCTGCTTCAGGATTGGAGATAACAGTCAAAATAGGGAAATCGTGCAGCGTGGCCTGCCTTATCACAAGCATTTTTTAAAGCTCCTCTATAAAATGGTAAGGAACGCCTTGGTTATCTGTTTAGAGACGGCCAGTGTGAGGTTGTAATCAGTAACGCAGAAACGGCATGCGTCTGCAGTGCGTCTTGTTTGTAGCGGCCATCGCTGCTGCAAGCGCGGCAACAATTTCCAAACCCCACCTTCTGTTCATACTAGCCGACGACTTGGGTTGGAACGATGTGGGTTGGCGCAACCCCGCCTTGCATACTCCAACCCTTGACCGTATGGCCGCCGAGGGGGTGGTACTGGACAGTTCCTACGTGCTCCAAAGCTGCTGCCCGTCGCGTTCCGCCCTGATGACGGGTAGGTACCCGTACAGGTACGGCCTACAGCAGGAAGGCATTTCGGCCGGCCACCCGAGCTACTTGCCCGGCGAGTTCACCCTCATACCCCAGACTCTCAAGACCCTCGGGTACGCCACGCACGCCGTTGGCAAGTGGCACCTGGGCTTTTGCAACTGGCGTTACACCCCAACCCATCGCGGCTTTGACTCCTTTTACGGCTTCTACAATGCCGAGGAGGACTACTTCAACCACACCGGCCACAGGAATGGCTACGACTTCCGCGACGACGAAGAAGTGGACTGGACAGCGTTCGGTCACTACTCCACCCACCTGTTCACCAACCGCGCTGTCAGGATAATCCGTCAGCACGATCACACGCAGCCGCTGTTCCTGTACCTGGCCTTCCAAGCCGTGCACGGCGAGCTGGAGGTTCCTGAGGAGTACGTGCAGCGCTACTGCAGCCACATCCCGGAGCGGGACCGTCAGCTGAAGTGCGGCATGGTGGCGGCCATGGACGAGGGCGTGGCCAACGTGACGGCAGCCTTGAAGGACACGGGGCTGTACAACGACACCCTCATCGTCTTCAGCTCCGACAACGGCGGGCCTATCAACATGTCCGGCAGCAACTGGCCCCTGCGAGGCGGCAAGATCACCATCTGGGAAGGCGGCACCCGCGCCGCGGCATTCGTCCATGCACCCTACATCCTGCAGAAGAACAGGTACACCAACCGCGAGCTGATCCACGTCGTGGACTGGTTCCCGACCCTCGTGGAAGCGGCAGGAGGCAACACTTCCTCACTCCCTTCCGACATCGACGGGGTTAGTCAGTGGCAGAGTCTTCTGACCGGAAGCACTGGGCCGCGCGATGAGTTCGTCTATAATATCAACGACGTGAAGGATACATCAGCTCTCCGCTGGAAGAACTTCAAACTGGTGCAGGGTTTTCCTGGCAACCCGCAAGGGTGGTACGTACCCTCCGAGATGACCAACGAAACGACCGTGGAACCCGCCAGAACCCGTCACGACCCGTCGGTGTACACACTGTACGACCTCAACGCCGATCCTTCGGAGCACACCGACGTGTTGGACAGCCATCCCGACGTCTTCCAGCATATGAAGGCGCGACTGGACGAATATAAGAAATCTCTTCATTCCAGCATCGTCTCGTCCTACACCAACGACGCCAGCCCGCGCCACTTCAACGGAGCGTGGTCCCCTGGCTTCTGCTGATACGGTCAGGTCAGAGTCACGTGGTGTCAGAATCCAAACTTGGAACATCGGAAGCCAGATGCTGTAGGAAGGGAGATTCGCTATGAAACTTCTTTTTAACCCATGAGACTTAAATTGTAACGGAGAAAAAAATGTCCAAAAAAGCCAATTTCGACGCTTCCTTCTGTTAGTGATTTTTATTTTGTATGGTAGTGAATTTATCTAAGGTTATTAGTCGCGCGTGCGTGTGTGTGTATGTGTGTGTGAGAGAGAGGGAAAAGGTATGTATGGTTTCCCATTGTTGTAATGCTCCGTAGTTCTATGAGTTAATAATGGATATTACATCCAAATGTAAGTCCTGCACGATGATTCTCCCCAGTGTGAAGTGACCTTTGGCATTAAAAAGAAGTTACAGACTAAAAAAACGTAAGAGAACTCAGTGGTAGTTTACAGCAACTAATCGTTGTAAGGACGAATACATTGTACCGTCGCTGAAATCACTGGCTGTATATATTACTCGATATATTTATATATTACTAGAAATCTTTAGATGTCGCATTGCCAGGCGTTAAGTATGAACGTCTTATATAAGGCTTGTTCACGTTTAAGAGGAACGTAGTCCCCAAAAAAGTAACGAATACGAGATACGAATGGGTGTGCCCTGAATAGATGTTTTCGTGTACTCGTCTTTCGTCAAGTAAACAGCTGTCAGAAAGCTATATTTGTCATCGACTGATTTTCTGAAATTTTCAGAATGTTTTGAGCATGTCAAAATGTGCTCTGAAAGGTTGAACTACAGACTAAGTTTATGTCCGAATTACTACCGACTCAGTACCTCACTTAAAAACAAATCATTTACAAAAGTCAGCAAGCTCGCAAAGATAATAATTTTAGATATTCAGAACATTTTGGTTTGCGACACATTGATACAAAATTGCGATTACAAGTTAGTGACAGAACCAAGCAAGAAACCTATGGTAGAACAAATCCTTCACATCAATTCCATTCATCCACTGACATATCTGAACGGTCAGATATAACTGTTACCCTCAAACAGGACAGATCAAGAACACGAACAATTAAGCCATGTAAAGTGTCGGATGATTTCCAATATATAAAATTAACGTAAAATATCGGATTTACTTCATAATTCAATGGTCTGTCTTGCACTAGTCTGTTCTTTCGAATGTGTCCTACCAAACACGTCATCTAAACACCAAAAATCCACTTTACGCAAATGTTGCGATGTCATGACGTAACTGGTGAGAAGTGAACACGTCAGAAGTTCACGAGAAGCAACACGTCCGTGTCTGCCATGAAAATTATCTACAAAGAGCAATAGCATTTCCTTACATTGTCAGTACCGAAAATTAGCTACGTTCGGGGAAGTATATAGCCTGGTTTACCAACATGCAATGTAACTGCAATTTCAGTGTCTTCTTTTTTCCAGAGAAGGTAGGTTTCACTGAGTCTTAGCTGCTTTTAGTGATTATTTTCAGTCTTAGTACAGCATTATTGGTAGTGGTAGCAGCAAAGGTTTAAAAAATGTTCCTTTATACTGCAGAAAGATGAGTGATAGTTGCGTAATATCTGTTCTATTCCTCTCCTTTCGAAAACAATCACGTTACTGTGCTAATGATAAGAATTCAACATATCGGAGCTATGTTTAGTCTGCGTTTATAACGCAAAGAGATGAATGATATTCGTGTTCTTCTTGCGAAAACAAGAACATTACTGCGGAAATGATAAGATGTCGGATTTAGTGGGGGCTACTCGCCATTTTGTTCGATCTGATATTTTACTCTGCTAGTTCGTGTGACCTCGCATCCTTTAAATAAGAAAGCTAGTAAACAAACGAACGAACGAACGAGCGAGCAAACGAACGAATGAAGCTTCATCGAAATTAGCCACACAGAAGACATAAACCTGTCTTCTGCCTATCCGACGAACTGACGACTTGCAAGTGTACACGATGCCAAATCTCCGGGGAATTTTTTCAGAAATGTAAAGGGGTATGAAAAGTCCTGGCAAGTCCCATACACAGATTGACCTCAGCCTTTGACCTAACAAGCTCAGTCGGCGCTGGTCATTTACCGAGGTGGAGAGAGCTGGTCTGAGAACATGAGATTTCATTTCAATGAACACGCTTTGACATAGGACAGAGACCCATCAGCTGTCGACATGATGCGAGTGTGGTGAGTGCTGTAGATGGGTGTGGCAACGTTATGGCTTGGAGCTGCTGGATGTTCTTATCTCACTTTCCCTGTACGTAAAGTGTAGGACCCATTTATGTTCTGGAAAACTCTCGTGACAACGATGCATCCCAAGGCTGTCGAGTGCAAATTCTATTATAAAACCATTTACTAGCTGAAAGTTCTGGGGCGTTTTTAAAAAAAAACTGAGGTCTTAAATGTGCTTCTGTTAAGGAATCGTTTCAAATTTGCACTTTGCCCTGCCTATGCTCTTAAGTGTATTTGCAAGTCTTTCGTAATCGAGCCAGCTGCCATATTTTCATACCGCCAGAGCGAGGAAGAAGCAGGCCAACTAGTGTATAGTGTATATCACTAGTGTATATCACCCAGTATGATGACATCATATGTACTATCGGTTCAAAGTTTAATCGAGTACCATCCAACCTCAGGCACCTGCAGTGCCCTGCATTGCACTTTCTCCTTAAGATCTACATAAAGATTCGCATATCTTAAGTATTAGTGAGCGCAAACTTCTACTTTACTGTCACACAACAGATCTCAAAGCTAATAATATCTCTGTATACCAACCTTGACTCCCATCAGAGTTGATCATAAGTGTGTGCGAGGTAGTTCAACAGATGAACAGACTTGTCGAACAGCGTTCTGTTATTGTAGTCATTGCACTAAAGTTTTGCAACCTTCGCCTTGACAAAGACGAAATTCTGTTTAGCGGGGAATCTTTCATTCTGAAACATGAAGAGGGAGGGAGGGAGGGAACTTGAAATGTACTAAAAGCAAATGTTTTGTGAAGGACATATAATCGTATTTCCCACTACTACCCACACAGTGAACTCATGACCTGTGCCATTAACACCCTACTGCACTATACTGCAGGAACAGGGTTTGTGGGAAAAGACGAGGATCGATTGAAACACATCAAAGTCAAGACACAGATAATGAAACAGGTGAGCAACAGATTATATGCAAATGTCAGCTCGTCAGAGCCTTCCATTCATGTGTACGCACCCACCCAATCTGTCGACAAGTGCTTATGGATGCTATCGTGTGTGTGAGAGAGAGAGAGAGAGAGCGGAAACTCGTATTTGTGCTTATTCTTACAGTTTTAAATGTATCCAAATACGTGTTCTTGCTTGCGTGCCTGCGCGGGTGCGTGAGTGGTTTGTAAGGTTAGGTGGGCACACTCTGGCGTGTTCGTGTTTTAAGGAAGGAATTAATGTATATCCATACTGTAACAGTACTGTGCCCATAATGTCTCTGCATTTTACATTAAAAAATCACTTAGCTGTGTGGTTGCTTTCGACATACTGCGAGTGTGAGCCCGATGGGACTAATCCATGACCAGAATAGTTTATAACCCTTATGACAGTGTAAGCAAAATGTTTCTCCCCTTCTGCCAGGGTGCTTGAATAGCCCCTTTCAGGACATCAGGTGCTTCGTGTTTACATTATGTTGCCTGGGCTTCGTGGAAGGCATCTCTGCAAATGGTCTTGTCAACATAGGCCTCACCAGCATCGAAACCAGGTGACAACGTGCATAGTCACTGTTCAGTACGAGGACTTTAATATTTTAGAGGGCATAGATAAACATTTATGTAGCCCATCTCGGGGTTGGGTTCATATACATTCGTGTCTTTTTTTCTACATGGTTTTATTCGCACGGTGAACGGGTGCTGTTAAAGACGGACGGACGGAGACAGACAGGCAGACAGATCTAACCCATTGCACATGCGCGCATTTCCTACTTCCTTCCTTCCCAATGTACCTTGCTCTGATCTTCAAAGAGATCGCTGTCCTGACTCCCTGTTTTACTGAAGCCAGCTGCACGACAAGCATTTAAAGTTCTCTGTGATGGTTAACTTGATGCTGTTAACTAAATCGGCCATTTTAAACGCTAGAACTTTAAAGGCTGGCCACGCATTTCTCTCCTGACGTATCTCCCTTATCACCGTTCATTCCATCAGGTTCAACCTGCGCAGCAGCCAGGCGGGTGTCATCGTAAGCTGCGGAAACTTCGGCGGCGTCATCTTCGTTCTGTTCGTCAGTTTTTACGGCGGGCTGATGCACAAGCCCCGCGTGGTGGGCTTCGGCAGCCTCGTCTTGGCTCTGGGCTGCTTCCTCTTTTTCCTGCCGCACTTTCTGGTGGGACCTTACACTTACACCACAGGTAAATGGAGCATTCATGCATATTTACACTGTTCTCTTCTCCCTCTCTTTCCTTCTTTTTCTTCCCTCCTCTCTCTCTCTCTCTCGCGGGCCTGCGCGCGCGCGTGCGCGTCGCTCACACACGCATATGCATGCGTTCACATCCGCATCCACTTTTTCTCTTTCTCTCTCGCTCTCACTCACACACACACACACACATGCACACACAACATCTTCTACATTTGAGTTATTGAATTCGCCTAAAGCAAAACTAACATCCTCTTCACGCGTGGACTATGCCCCAGTTAGAAGCTGAGCAGTCTGACTAACTACCAAAACTATTTGTTTTTAGACAAACCACGACTTCAAGTTTAATTTGTCAAAGTTTGTGTCGGCTGACCTTTTAAAGCTACACGAAAAAATAAGTAAGCTGTATGGCTCCTAGACGAGGTCAAAAGCATTACGAATCATTATGAATGCAACTATAATTCATAAATGTGTTTGTAAAAAAGAAGCTGATATTCAAATCATCTCTTGATGCATTTCAGGTCATAGGTCTCTTGATTTATGCCAGATGCGTCGATCAGGTGTCACGTGGGAAATAGTAGTAGCTTGCTCTGTCTGGCACCAGTAGACAGTCTTTTTAAATTAAAAGTATTGTACCGAGTTCTTATGAAACATTCCAACAATGTATATTTGCTATACCAAAAATACGTCAATGCGATTGAAATTTTATTGTCAGTTTTAATGGGTGTAGACTTCATGTTACTCCACACGACCGTGCAGACCCAAACAGGTTATCAGATTTTGAGGGTTTACAAGGGAAGAGTCAGATAAGAAGTCAAAACATTCACAAACAAGTATTTCGTGTTGCTGTAAATTCAGATCCCTTGTGTGGCCTCTACTTCCCGCAAACTGCTGGGACGGTTTTGTTTAGCGTCCTCTAAGAACTTCGAAAATTATAATTAAAAAACGCACACTGTTTCTTAAGAAACTGAGAACAAATTGAAGGATACTGTCCCGCTACGAGAATATGCCGTCAAGTTGTGGAATCAAAGATGTATAAAAAGGCAAAAGATGACCCGTGATCACGGAGTTAAATATAACTGGAGCGCGCACAGTTTGAGGCGAGCATTGGGCTGGCATGGCCCCGCAGAGCCGCCAGCGAATTTTTTCCCCTACACATACTTTGAGGCTAGTCCCAGCTTGGTACGAACTTAAGTGAGCCAACTTGGAATCAGATTGTAAACATCCTGTTTGACCCGAAAACACAGACTTCAACTTATAGAGGCAAACAGAAGCCCCTGCCTAATACCTAACCCTACCCCTAATCCCAATCCGAGAAAAAACGAAAATTACCATGGGGTTCAAACGTCTACAGTTTAATCATGAAAAGCTAGTGTCTTTACCACAGAAGTATCATCACTTTGAATTTGCTTGGTTCACTGTAGCTATAAAAATTTGCGCTGTGATGCCTCAAAGAAAAAAAAGCTATTACAGGGTTCAAACCTGCAGCCGTTTAATCGCGGAAAACCAGCGTTTTAACCACTGGGCTATCAGCACTACGGATTGCGTGCATTCACTTTAGCTATAAGAAGTTGCATGCATCGTGACGCCTCGTTGTATTTCTGTAAGCCTTCTCTGATTGGCACACATCAATCTGAGCCACTTGAGGATAACCCCCAGAGTACATGTAGGAAAAAAAAATATCGCGAGCCGCCAGGACCTGCTGAGTGTACGGCAGAAGGAGAGCGAAGTGGGGGGCAAGTTTTAATTACAGACAAATCACAGAGCGTCAGTTGATTTGTTTGTGCTGTTTGTTGACTTTCTTCTGTCAGAATTATAACTAGTACAGATATTGTCATATACATTTAATATGTTTTACTGCTTCTATTTATTAAAGAAAGAAAACAAGGATACGGAATAAATTTTTGCTATAGCGTGGAACTAATTTTTGTTTATACATAGTATCCCGACTCTGAATCCCCTTATTTATGAATGTTTCACTTAAACCAATATAATGTTAAAACAGGCTAGCGGTTATCATGCGGTACTCCGAGAGTACTTTTTGTTCATTAATGATTTTTGTGCATTAATGACTTATTTACCTTATTGTCCAAAATTATTCTGTTCACGCACCAACACTTTTAAAAAATGTTCATACAATCGCAGAAACACAATTTTAATGTTTTGAGTATTGGCTGTGTTTAAACGTCGAAGTAACGTGAAATACAAATCTACAAAGTACTGAAATCTAGTTACATTATTAGTGATTAACAATTTAATTTCACAAAAAAATTTTAAGGCACTATAAATACAGCATATTGTACCTGTAGAACTGCCAGTCGTCCTGAATTCTCACTCACACAGCATAACAGAACAACTACACTGCTGAAGGCCTGCTACATTCTCTCTCTCTCGACTTCTAGATACCCATTCAGGATAAACAATTTCATCAAATGTTTTTGTTACTCGTTTTAACTTCTACAAATGCCGTGTGAAAGTATCCCACAGAAAGCATACAATCTGTTGCTCAGTTTGCATGAGCAAAATAGGCATTCTTGAGCCTCTGACGCTTGCTATTTGTTGATTAGATATGGGCAAAGATAATGGATCCATAGTATAATCTTTGATGGGTTTGGTCATGTTTGGTAATGTCAAGGTGTTGGGAATGTCAAATGGTTTTTGAGATATTTTAAACAGAGGCTTACGGATATCTGGCAACAAGAGTTGCACTATCTCAGCAAAAGGAGTCTCTGCCGCTGGGGTAGATCGTTATGATGTTTATCGCTCACTGAAATCGTCTTTTTCACCGTGTAGTTATCTCTATGATTTGAAGCATGTTGGGGTTCACCGTGAAGCTATCTCTATGATGTGAAGCATGTAGGGGTTCACTGTGTAGTTATCTCTATGATTTGAAGCATGTAGGGGTTCACTGTGTAGCTATCTCTATGATGTGAAGCATGTAGGGGTTCGCCGTGTGACTTGAAGCATGGAGGGGTGCGTAACGCTCTCATACGTCTACAACTTGTAGATGTTGTCATGTCCATTTTGTCCAGGCATTGTGGCGACGCTCCGGCAAGATGTGTGTGTGTGTGTGTGTATAGAGACTGTTCCTCCCTTGAAATAAGCCCTTGAAAAGGGAATCTCTCTCTCTCTCGTGCACTGTTCATCTTGTTGTTATGGGCCTGAGAAAACACGTGGTTATTGTAGAGAAAGCTTAGACTCGCTTGTGCCACTGATCCCCGTAAAATGGCGGACCAGTAACTTCCTGTGGCGACTCTTTCTGAGCCTCATGCGCGCTCCAGTTATATTTAACTCCGTGCCTGTGACTTTAAGTTCGTAGAAGAGTGACGTTTATTGGGCCTCCACCTTTCTGTGGGCCAGCATCGTAAGGGACCGCACCAGTTTCCTCTCTCTCTCGATGCATTTCCTTCCCTTACCCATGGATTAGGCAGCCATTCGCAGCTAAGGTCCCTGGGTGAACTGAGGGTAGTGTGCAACTCTGACCACTCAGCCATCCGCCTTCCCTTTAAAGCTGTATATCGACTTTAAAGAGACAACAACAACAACAAACTCCTTTCAAAATGTTGGCTTTCGCGCGATGATGTTTTTGTCAGTCAAGCCAATCTTGCTCGTCTAAGCTGAGAGAGCGTGAATCATTTCAGAAAAGAGCACCAAGGAAATGTTGCTCTGCGATGGCAGAAAAGCCAACGTCTGTGCCACGGTAGACAACTTCCAATCTTCCGGTTCGGATTCCCGCTTCTTGCCCATGTTCGCCTTCGCGAATGGGATACAAGGTGCGGGGTTCACACCTGTCTTCACCGTGGCATGTGCCTACATCGACGCCAACACCAACTCCGGCAAAACGGCCTTCTACGTGGGTTGGTATCACGGAGGGGTCGTAGGGCCTGTTCGCCCTGTGCATTTTATGGTCATTGCAGAACCCAACTTTTGTAAATATCAAGGGCCTTCGCATCTACCCTCATACATAAAAAGTGCCCAGAAATTGAACAGAACAGAACAGCCGAACAGGCCCTACGGGAAATGTGATGTATAGAAGACTAGAACAAATTTTCTTTCAAACCAGCCCACAAATGATGATGGAAGCGAATGGTGGGATGTTCTTATTCTGTTCTACCTGTATGTTCACGTACCCGCAGGTTTACTGTACATGTCCACGGCTGCTGGAGTTGCGTTCGGGTATGTGCTGGGTGGCCAGCTCCTGCGCGTATGGGTAGATGTCGACAAGGCAGATCACTTCCGGTGAGTTCCTGGGGGATACAATGTTCGTCGTTTTATTTCCGTGATCATCGTGACCCCTCAGGTGTTGCTAGGTTTCTGGCGAGGGCACGCAGTGTCTAGATCCGGTGGCCAGCGAAGCCGCTAGAGTCCCCAATACCATAGGAGCAACTCCCCGCCTTGCCACCGATGCAGAGGGTTGTGGGCGTAAATCTCGTGTCCGATACACGTAGTTGCTCTGCGCGTGGCACTTGTTTCCAGGGCTTGCCGTCAGAGGGTTTTTTTCCAGTGTACTCGATGGGTTTCTCTCCCCACCACCCTCCACCACCCACCACGCCCGCGTTCGTATCCTTCCCCTACCGTCTTTCATCATCCTGTCACCTCTTACTGGGTTATGTTTTCTTATCTGATTGTTTTATCTCTTTATTTTCTTCTTTCCTTTTTTACTTTCTTTGGTGGTGTATCGAGAAAATATATATATATACTCATTCAAAACACACATACGCACGCACGGACATACGCACGCAATTCTGCTGCCCCCTCCCCACGAAATATCACTGTTGGGCCAACAGTCCGAGCCAGTCTTACTAGCGCTACATGCAGGCCAGTTGACTGGGTGATGGCTGAAATGAATGTCACACGGCAACAGCGTCATCGCGAACAAAAAGCTCTTCAATACTAACAACAGTAGAATTCCTGTAAGCTTGATTAGATCCAAAAGAACTATTAATGGCAGTTTCGAAACAGGAATTTCATTACATGCGCACTTTTACTATGGTATGAAATCCTCTAAGCGCCTCCAGACCCAATGAACGGATAGCCTGTAACGTTTGTGAAATTTACCACATCGCCTCTCTGGACTTTTTTTTAAATATTGAGGTAGCGTTTGGTCACGCAGCTGTACAGATAACAAAACATAACGTCCCCGGCTAAGTTCGCGTTCTGAACACACGCCAAACGTTTTTTGGAGAACCTCAAAGACTACAAGAACAGACAACTTCGAAGCAGAAGAGATTTTAAATAGAAGGTCTTGGCTTGTTTGTTCTCTCCATAACCATGATCAGGGTTGTGTCAAGCCTTTCACAGGTATGTCTCCGCTGAGCCGACCAGGTACCTGACACTGCTTCCCTTGATGTGCGATGCCTGTAGGGAGTGGGATGCGGGCAAAAGTGGAAGACACAACATTCCATTTTCATGCTCGTAGTGGACTAAATAATTTGGCAAGACCTCTCCACCACACTTTTATAGTCTATGTTATATGCAAACCCTTTTTATATGTGCTGTGATAGATTTGTCTGGATTTGTTTTGTTTTTGTTTTGTTCTGTTTTGTTTTGATGTTCTGTGTGTTTTTGGCAACGGGTCTTTTAGTCACCGCTGTCTGATCGTCGGTCTTGAACTGCGCAGTGTCACTGAGACCGCCTTCTTGCCTGCTTTACCCAACCCTCTTTCCCCGAACTGCACACGTGCTGACTGCCCTTATAATTTCATGTTTGCGACAGCCTGTACGTCCTCTGTCTGCAGTCCTGACATCAACAACTCGGACAGACGCTGGGTGGGTGCTTGGTGGCTTGGCTTTGTCATCACTTTCGTTCTCTATGTTGTCATCACTCCTCTGATGTGCGCATTCCCAAGAGAAATAAAAGGTGAGTTTGCACGCGTGCACAACTCATGACGTACAAAAGGCGAGTTTGTAAATGGGCAGAATCTCGTGGCATGTGAAAGGTGAGTCTTCACACCCACAGTAACTCATGGTTTTGTTAGAAATATCCCTCTCCTTTCCTGTCTGCACGTCTGTTATTTTTTTGTCCATCAATCTGTCTATCTTTCAGTTCAGAAATGTTTTGTTTCCGTTATTTCTGCTGTTGCGGCTTAACACTTGTTACAGAACCCCGTGGATCCCAAACAAACAAACAAACAAACAAACCATATCTGGCTAATATTAGTTTTATATCCAGTTTTAAGATCGAACAAAAGAAGTTGTGGGAAGTAGCATAAAAAGTGGATTAAATCACAAATTCTATCAAGCGTTTAGATTTTGCCCAGTTTTGTAAGTCTCTCCCCCCTGGGTAACTTAATGAATGTGTATGACCCGTGCGCAGCCCCACACAATGAAGGTACCAACGACAAAGCCAGCCCACCAATGGCAAGCCACAAAATAGGCCCAGAAGCAAACCACGACAAAGGGATTGTGGACGTTATACTCATGTTGCCTCGCACACTGCTCCATGTGGTAAGTCGACTGCACGCACGTGTTGTGTACAAGATGGTGTGTGCGTCTGTCTGGGCGTCTGCGCTTTTAGCTTGTTCATCATGAACAGGTCAAATGTATCGTTAGAAAAGTTAGCGCAAAGATCCCTCCTCCTACGAAAAAAATACCAAGCCATTGCACCCAAACCCAAAAAGCTACCAAACAAGGCTGGCACACAAGTACTGACATTGCCGATGCACGAGGCTTTGGGGGGGGGGGGTGGTCGCAGGTCGAAGTTCTTTGAGTTTTTTCCCGATGTGACGTTATAGATCTGTTTCCGTTGTCCATGTAATATAGGGCTACAGGTATTTTCCTTTGACTATAGTGTGTACTGACGAGCGCACGAAACTTTGAGACTACGCGCATGTTCGCGGAGTGCTGCTTGTTAGCGTTTAACTGCTGTACATTGGACAAGCAGTATTTCCAACGAGTTCCTAATGAGTGGTACTTGTGTATCCTTTTCTTATATCCCTTTCTTTTCTGAACACTTTTCACCCTCAAAACCTGTTCAAAGCATCCTACCAGATTTTTTTGCACGACTGCCCCCCAACCCCCCCCCCATCCCTTCACAGCTCGGAAATAAAAAAAAGCAACACCATCTCTCCGCGGACATTTCTGTGAAGACTTCGTGCTTTTGCCAATAAGGTCTCGGGAATTATTCGTAAAATGTCTTTCTCTGACCGTCATTGCAAAGGAGTGTGCTTGAGATTGTTTACGCTGCCGCCGGCGGCGGCGGCGGCGGCGGCGGCGGCGGTGGTGGTGGTGGTGGTGGTGGTGGTGGTGGTGGTGGTGGTGGTGGTGGTGGTGATGAAACAACAATGAAAAAATAATTCATTTAGATTGAGAGGGGGGGGGGTGAAACTGCACATAAGTACAACAGGGAGTAGAGTGACTGATAGATAAACTGTTTAGAAGTTAACGGAAGACCGATGTCTTTCTCATCCTCATTTAACTCATTTGAGCACTGCTGCTAACCTGTTCAATATTACTGCTGCACCTTCTTATTGTTGTTATTGTATGAAAACGACGACACTACACTCACAAGCAGACCACCTCGGTGGGCTAAGGCTTAAAAGTCCGATTCCGAGGCGAGAGCTCAGTGGTTCTCGCCTCGGCCATGTCCTAAGACTTAAAAAGTGCCAGTCTACAGCGACATGCCAAAATAAACGCTCCATTTCATTTCTGACAGTACAGACTGGCACACATCGCTACTCTTTTAGATCTAAATAATACAAAGACATGCCATCACAAAAGCACCACTTCGCTACTTCTGGCGACTTGTGCAAAATGTAAACAAAGTACAAACCTTCTCCGACCTTCCACAAACTTCACAGCTGTCTAATACATGTATTTGGTGGTGTGACCCTTCCCAATTAGAATTTCACGTACACATCGTGGAAGCGGCAATAGGTTTTCTCGAACTCCTGTTACCGTACCCCAGCCTGTGTAAAGTTATCTGAACTGTTCGTTTTGAACACACTTTGGATGCCTTTCTTTCGTGGTTGAAAGTTGCTGAGATGTCGCCTAAAGTCTGCCGTCTGTTACTCGTTACAAAAGTGGACAGGTTTTTTTCATCACGGGCACTCACTTTGGCAGGCAGCCGAGACCCGGAAATATTTTCCCCCACCCCGTTTCGCGAATTCGTGTGGTTTCTCTCTAATATTTCTGTGATCTTTCGAGCCCTGTGGACTTGTTTAACTATAGAAATAATACGATTTTTCTCGTTTGGCGTCAGCTGCTTCACTCATCTTTGATAAATACTGGCTTGTTGCCACTTTGAAAAGATGCCATATTTGTCGTCTGCTTCAAACGACGGTAAAATGACAGTTATTCCCCTTAGACCACACAGCTGTGTGATTGAAAGTAGGCCCATATGCATTATTTAATCTTTGACTGGCGATGCATGTCATTCTGTACTGCTGGAAGTGAAGAGGTGCATTTATTTTAGCACGTCATCGCCTACTTTCAACAGGAGGCAGACTTTGGGTGTCATCGCACCACAACCTTCAGCCACAAAAGAGGGGCATCCCAGGTACACAGGACATACTGAACATACAGTACAACCTGAAGCGAGACCTTTTGAGTGCCTGTGAACGCGTCCCAATGTTTTTCTTCAGGCGTCTGCACTAGTCGCTTCTACGACATCTGCTTGGATTTCTGATTTGGAAGGGTTACGTCACCAAATATTAGCTGTGAAGTTTGCAGAAGCCTAGAAGGTATAGTAGGAGAATAATTGTGCTTCGCTTACATTTTGCGCAAGTCTGGTGCTTTTGAAATGACTTAACGCTGAAGTGGCTGCCATTGCAGACGGCTGGCGCTATAGGGAACATTACTAGGACTGGTTGTCCCGGTGTCAGTATAATGTGACTGGGTGGGACTGAAGCCTGTGTTGCGACATCAGCTTCAGTGTGGCAGCGCGTTAACTTGTCTCAAACAACACCATCCTGATATCTACCTTGCGAGTGGCCTCAAGCAATACCAGTCAACCAACATTCGCAAGCAGGCATGCAGGTGCAAAAAACAGTATATATATATATATACCATATACCCTACTGCTAATGGGCGCCTCTTCAAAGAACTGTATACCACATGTTCCCTACTGCTAATGGGCGCCTCTTCAAAGCACTGTATACAACATGTTCCCTACTGCTAATGGGCGCCTCTTCAAAGCACTGTATACAACATGTTCCCTACTGCTAATGGGCGTCTTTTCAGAGCACTGTATACAACATGTACCCTACTGCTGATGGGCCCCTCCTGCTTCATGACCGTTTCCATACTTGGTTCCATACCTGCGGTAAGGTGCAGAAAAAGTGGTTGCTTCCTGACCCATAACCTTTTACAAATTTCATTCTATGTACGGTCAGGTGCGGAACAAAGTGCTAATACTCCTAATATTGGCCGGCTCCGCAGAGACCCTTCTCGCAGGTGGCACCAGTGCTTTCTCCGCCAAAATCATAAAAGCGAAATTTAAAGTGAGTGCGGCCATTGCAGGTTTTATCTTGGGTGAGTATACTATTTTTTTTCTTACTGCCTGTCAGTCTGTCTGTTTTTCTGTCTGTTTTACTGTCAGCCTGTCGGTCGGTCGGTCGGTCGGTCGGTCGGTCGGT
>SMGT01015429.1:164822-177132 GCA_004794575.1 Lanistes nyassanus | reverse complement strand
GGCTGGCTGGCTGGCTGGCTGGCTGGAGTCTCTTCCCTCTCCCTTCCACCCTCCACCCATTCTCCACATAAAAATACACATACCAAAATAAACAAAATAACCGAGCAACTGAGAGAGAGGTTGGGGAGGTCAGCACAGAAAGCACGTAACTACCAAGTACCGGGACGGGGGAGGGGGGGTTCGACAGCGGTAGGTAACGGGGACTACAGGAACGTCTAATCTCCACAAGGGAACGTGGAACCAGGTAACTGCTGCTTTGACTGGCAGTTTGGATGGTGAGGGGGAGTTCGGTGTGGTAATGTACTCCTTGTCCAGTCTTGTAGTGTTAACTGATTGCTGGATTTTCTGTTCACCTGACCTGCTTGCTTTACTGTAAAGTTGTGTCAGTTGGAAGGGACGTATTCCAGCATAAAGGCAGACAGACAGACAGACAGACAGACAGACAGAGAGACAGACAGACAGACAGACAGACAGACAGACAGACAGACAGACAGACAGACAGACAGACAGTCTATCACAGTGTTTTAGCGCTGTCTGATAATAGGCTGCGCAGTAGTACTAGGAGGAGGCGGGGGAATGGTGCTGTCCGGCTTCATCATCCGGAAGCAGAAACTGAGTTTGCGCGGCATCGTGCGAATGTGTCTGGCCACCATCCTACCGGCATCCCTCAGTGGCGCCGCTTTCTTCATCTACTGCAGTGAGGCCGGCTTCGCTGGTGTCAACGAACCTTACCACAACACCAGGTTTCTTGCTTCCTTGCTTGCTTCCTTCCTTCCTTTTATATTACTGCCTCCATTTTATAATAATTTCGGACTCTTATTATTATTTCAGACAGTCCGCTGACGTTTTAAAATACCATGTGACGATGGATTCAGTGACTATTTTCCTACACGCCTGTCTTACATAGATTCAAGAACAACGGAACGAGACAGGGGTTAATAACCGAAACCTGAAGTCTGCGGCGAAATGCCACCCCCATTTCGGTCGAAAGATTTTCTCTAAAATCCCACATTCATCGCGATGGGGGTGAAGGGAGGTGTGGAAAGATTGTTTTCTTGCTGGTGAATGGCCGAAACCCGTTCACCCGAAAAGTTTTGCGAATTTGAGTGGAAATTTGACTATGACATACGCAGGTCTGCCACATCTGTTTCATTCTGACGTCATTTCTCGAGTTTAAGTGGGTGTAAAAACTCAACTCCCTTGTTTCAGCTTCACACCGCTGAATTAAATAGAATGAAAACAGTAGAAAGCGGTCGTCAGCCCAACAGTAAACACCTGCGCCAGACAGACCTTTTAGAAAGGCAAAGCTTCGCGACTCACTTATAAGCTACAGAATCATGTTTGTTCCCCAAAGAACGCTGATATGTTCTGAATAAGGGTCTGCTTTTCTTTTTAAGACGTTTACTCAGCTCACCGTAAACACATTTACAGTCTGATCATTTACAAAGTCGACCCTTAACCTGTACAGATATCGTTTAGAGCAAAAAAAAAAATTACTGAGGGAAAGAACCCATAATTTGAAAAAGCTAATTCTCTCTATAGTGATTATTCGTTTAGTTAAGCTGACCTAACACATGCAAACGGACAACTGATTGAACTGCATGACATATTTCTGCTGGACATGGTGGTGCGCTGCCCTCAGAAAAGGCGATCGTTACGTTGGTCATTTAAAAATGTGAAATTTCTGAAAATAATAAATGCTAGAAGTAGTGTGTGTATAAGACAAGTATTGGATGAAACCTGCTTTAGGTATTTTCTGTTGCGATGTGATTATCGATTGAACTTTCCCCCTGATTTATACTTCGGATGGACCTCCGCTGAGCGTCTTGGTGGATGCACAGTTTTGCTAGTTGTGGTGTAGATGAAGTTTTAAAGAAACCTCTCGAATGAAACTGGCTAAAATTAGCTGCTGCTGACTGTTGTATTAGATTTATACAGTCCCATACTGACCCTTAACAAAGCTCTTTCCCGACACAAAAAAGATCTCATCTGTTGATGGAATCACAGTCTCATAGATTTATACAGTCCCATACTGACCCTTAACAAAGCTCTTTCCCGACACAAAAAAGATCTCATCTGTTGATGGAATCACAGTCTCATAAAATGGCCCCAAGTAATTACTCAGAGTCATTTGAGTTTAAATAAATTTGAAAAAATAATAACAGTACAAACTTCATTCGCATATCATTTAAAACAACTTCAGAAAAATAAGGATTTGCTTTCCCGAATGACTCAAAAAAAATTTGTCAGTTTTTTGCTCTTTAAAAATCTACTGAAAGAATGTTGACCAAGACGATTGACTCGGCTGGGACGAAAATGCGTATCCCATAGGCGTTGCAGACTAGGCACTAGTTCTATACCGTCTGTGGTTCAGGTTCCTCAGACTATGAGTCCGCCATAAGCTTTGGTCATCACCTTTAACCCTTTGTTCCATCCGCAGTCTGAGACTACCACCTGCAGGCCTGACAGTGCCCTGCAATGCTCAGTGTATGTGCACGACAATGAACTTTGACCCTGTCTGTGGTACCGACGGCCTGACTTACTTCTCGGCTTGCCATGCCGGGTGTCAGTACCAGAACATCTCGCATTCGGCCACTGGACAAGATGAAGAGGTTATTAACTAATTAAATCTTAATAAACCATAGACGTGACATTTATCGCGTATATTTTTATACGTGCTTTAGGCCTATAGAAGTGACATGCATACTTAATTGTCGCTTAGATCCTCAGCAACTGCACGTGTGTCGGGGACGAAGAACCGGAGGCGCGCAAGGGGGAGTGTGTAGCGGCCTGCGAGCTGGTTTGGTTGTTCGCCATCCTGCTGCTCATAGGCATGTTCACCACCTGCATGAACACCACACCTATCTCCGTGGCCGTTCTCCGGTAAATCGCCGTGTGGGTTGGCTTGCGTGAAGTGTCTGTGTCTCATTTTAGCGCGTATTTAAAAGCACTATAAAATTCAAAGACAGAGGCCCTGCGGACCTGTTGACAGCACAAAAACAAAAGCAAACAAATATATAAAATGAACTCTTCGCCCTGTTGTCATAGGCCTAAGGCCTAACAAATAAACTCTTGATTCTGGGTCTCTCTGTCAATCTCTCTCTCTCTCTCTGTGCGAAACACGTACGCACACACATGGTTATAAAACACATACATCAGAGAGAATATACCATTATTACCGGAATCGTTGCTGCTGTCACCCATGTTGTTATCTGCATATCTTCTCATTAATGTTTACAGCCTTGTACCAGCTGAAGAGCGCTCCCTGGGCCTAGGCTTTCTTTTCTTGTGCCTGCGGATTCTAGGTCAGTGTCCGCCAGATTTTTAAGAATCCCTTTTCATAATGTACTGCAAATGTTTTCACCGTGATCACACTTAACGCAGGTAAATGCAACGGCAGCTTTCACTGAACGCTCTATAACGGAGTTTAATGCCCCCTGTAATGATTGAATTTTTTAATGTTTCTTAGAAGTATACTTTAAAATTTCGGGGGAGAGAGAGAGAGAAAAAAAGAGATGTTTGTTTGCATAAAGGTGTGGAAGAGTGAGGTAGAGTTATGCTACAGTATGGTTATCTGGTGGTTTAAACCCGGCCAATTTAAACCTGTCAGTAGCCGTCCCCACTTTGACGTCAGACATTATAGGGTTTTACATCTACATCCAGCCACCTGGCCATGGGTCATGTAGCTTCACGTACACCTAGAGACTTATACCTAGACACCATAGCACCTGTGAGCTGACCTCGGGGCTTGCTCAGCTTTCATTTTTGAATCTTACATGAAGAGTCTAGATGCAGAGCAATAAAGTAATGTGCTAAAACATAACATGATTGGGCAATAATATAGATGAATTATTTGCATGTCTCTGCTATAAATTACTAGTTCTGCCCTGACTACTAACGTGACAACGATTAGCTTGTGCTGTTATGGTCTGCAGGTGCTATACCAGGGCCCATTCTGACGGGTCACGTGATAGACAACGCCTGCGATCTGTGGCGAACGACGTGCGAAGGGCGCGGTAGCTGCTGGATCCATAGCAACATGGGCATGGGCTGGCGCTTGTTCACCTGGTGGATCACCTTCAAGGCCGTCTCCCTCATCACACTTCTTCTGGCCCACTACCTGCTTCCCCCAGACACTGCCGCTGTGCAGACGGGAGAAGAAAATTTCCAGACGGCAAGCGCTGCTGAAGGGCCAGAAAACAGATACAGGTGAAAGGTTCAAGGACAAACCATGCATGTGATCCAATCACGGCGTCTCAACTGGGCCCCCTCATGGCCATCTCACGGGGGTTCGAAAGACTGGATGTTCCTGAAGAAGTTCACTGTGTCTTCTGTGTGAATTTGGTGCAGCGTCCTCTGTAGGAATCTGGTGCAGTGTATTCGGCAGGAATCCTGTACAGTGCTTCCTACAGAGGTACGAATTTTGACGTCTTGGTACAGTGAGCTAGACTTGGACCAAGAACAGACGCGCTCGCACTCCGTTACAGCTGCTAGCCGTTTTCGAACGCCCTGCACTTTAGTTGTCATTCGTTTTCCAGTCCTATATCTTCCCCAGTCCTCGTGCCGTGTCAGATTACAAGGACTGAGTTCGATTCTAGGCAGCTCCTACAGGTATCCAGGTCGTGCAGCTGGATGGCAAAGTATTCAAAGCAGATGCCAGATGATTTTTTTAAATGACAAAACCAGGTGTAGATATTTTTCAGCAAGTTCGTTTAATTTTAAGATGGCATCCCTTCATGAAAGCTTGTCGATCAGCGTGCACTTTTGTCCACATCCATGTGTATGTGTATGCGGTACCTGTAGCGGAATAGCTACACGCCTACATTACTGTGTGCCGATCTCTAGTCTGTGTGTGTGTGTGTGAGAGAGATGCAGCTTCTTTCAGTAAGATTTTTACACGATGGTTTCTTTTTTAAAAAAATATGTTATGGCCTAAAATTGGTAATCGGTTCTTGTTGTTTGGTTAACAGAACATATATTGTTTAATTAAAGATAACTTTCATTTTCACAGTGTGTGTGCATGGTGAAAGTATATTGCATTTATTCACTTGCATCTGCAACCCACTAATAAATCTTCACAGTAAGAATCTAGGCAAGCTCCGTACGTGTGTGGCTGCATCTACCTCCACTTCCATCCCAATACCCATTACCCTCCACAAAAAGAAAGATCATTGCATTCCCAGCTACGAGGCGCACGTTAGAGACGGAACGTGAGAGTACAGATGAACGGTCCGCCGCATTCTGTAGGAACAAATATAGGTATGCTTTTTCACGCACATTACCAATTCGTGTCGGTTTCCTCGTACAGTAATTGCTTTACATGGCACGCATGTTTAACGAAAAGGGTATGGTTAGCTGTTAGGATCTCCGATGGAGCCTTTGAGCACAAGTGAATGCCGCTGCTACTGTCCTGACAAGAGAGAAACCAGAAAGGTGCTGTCTAAACAATGACATTTTGTGTTCAATTGATTTCCCCGTGGCTGCAACACGTAGTTGTATCACGATCGAATTTTTGTTGTGACTTTTTGCGGGTTTGTATTCGGCCCATTGTCACCCTGGCCAGCAGCAACTGGCCTGACAGGAACCGATGGCTGCAAAGGACAGATAAAGAAAGATACAAAGGTAATAGGCGACAAAGGGTCATTAAGTACCTTCCCCCTACATAAATGACGACGAACACCACCAAAGTCCAGTTTCCGACTTTGGAGCTGACACAGATGTGATTTTTAACGAATCTATTGTGCAAGGTTTTAAAACCATAACTTAATTATCTGTTACCTTTTATTAATACTTTAATTGGTGGCTACCCCTCCCCTGCCACATACATACCCCCTTCCCCACGCGCGCGCAGATAAACGCACACTCGGGCGTATGGACGCATATATACGGTCATAGGCACTAACGCATATACGTATGTATATACATATTGTATTTCATCTAGCATGATGAAAGATCAAATTAATTTAACGTCTCATGATCGACATGATCATTGGCAAAAGTGGCCATCTGTGAGTCATCCGTACCCCCGCCCCTAGGATGCACTTCTCCAAACATCTTAAACTACTCGCCGGACTCAGTATATCATTGTATGCATACGTGGCACCATTTTTTCCTTTCAGCAGGTAACACCATGGCATAGACTTCGCGCCAATTTTACAATAACAATGTCATGATTTATACAGTCCCTTCCACGGCCCACGACAATCACGGCAGACTAGCAATGTGTTCCTATCAACACCACTACTACACGATTGTGGTCTAAGGGAAACAACTCTCACAAAATCTCGTTCAACGCGCAAGTCCTGGACGTCATCACAATCCGAGCTCAAAAGATTTGTATAAACATGGCTGCGCTCATGAGGTGTGCACGCTTCTATGTGCCGGTATTACATCCACAAAAACTTCTTCGTGTGACCTTTACAGGATCGTCTCAGAAGAGCTTGCCTGTCGTACTCCAGAATGCCACACCTACAGATAAGAGGTCGTATCCCTAATTTTACGGGCTTATATATTAAATTAGGCCTAGTTGTTAAGATGCATTTTGAAGGCGTTATTGAATGACATTGAACTTGCCCAAGAATGAAGAATACCGCAGTAACACTAACAGTACCAACGCATCTACTGATCTACTAGTGTAGTAACGAGTCGCCACCCCCCAGTAATTTCTTTGTATTAGTCCTAAAGTCTTTCTTTTCTTATATAACAGCCGTTGATGAGTATATATATTCCAATTCCGAATTTGTAAGCAGCACTAACATTGCCGTTGCGCCGGTATCGTGCAAACAAGGAAACTTTCAATTTTGAGCTTTGATCTCAGCATCACTAACCAGTATATTATTATATTATTATTGTATCATAAAGAGATAAGAATATTCACAGTCTTACTTGTCTAATGGAAACAGATCTTGGGCTAATAAACTGGCAGAAGACGTGGATCCAGTGGCACCTTTTACATCTAAAGTTGACAGCCTTCTAAATAGTTTGGACCGATATGTGAAACAGTTTGGCCGTGTTTCTCGCAAGCAGTTGGATCCTGTTATATCACATCTAGACAAAGAAGGTAAACCAGCTTTTCATAATTTCAGATGGCTTTATTTGTTCCTGTCTGGCTTTCAGTTCCCATCATTTTGGTTCGTCTGTCAGCAATCCTAAGTTTTGGTGATGAAATTAAAGTGCATTTCAAAGGTACACTTAGGTACATAACTTAGACAATAATAATAAAAAGAACTGAAAATGGTGCTATGGCCATAACTACTAGATTATTCTTTAACAATAAAACGAGAGCAAATTACCTCCCTTCTTTTTACCTTCTCTTTAAAAAAATAAAATATAAAATATAATACCAAGCTTTGCAATTCCAGTCATAAATTTTAATGTGTGAGTGGCTTTGTTATGTTAGTTTTTTTATTACAACTGCAAATGTATATGTCTGATTCAGGGACCATTAGTGCTCAGAGTAGTCTGTCATTGTTGAGGTTGTATGGCTCACTTCTATTTGATGAACTGCCATCAACTCGCCTGAAACTGGCTCAGGAGCTGTGGGACAAGTATAAGAAATATGGTGGGTGTTATTCTGTTTGTCGCAGCATTGACACGTAGTTTCTGGAGAGTCTTTTTGTATGAAGCAGTCGGAAACTAATTATGACAAATACAAGTTAAATGTTACCAATAAAGGATGAATGTACTTCTGTAAGTGTGTGTGTGTGTGTGCCTATGCATCACTGTATTGCATATGGATACATGCAAGCATGCTTTTAGTAGACAGTGTAAACTGTTACCACATTATACTCTTTCTCTGTATGTATTTTTGTTTTGGCATCACACAGAAACATGAATGAGAGCTTTTTTTTCAAAATTTTCATTAGGAATTCCTTTGGATGTTACACATTACAATGCTTTGCTGGCTGTTTACATCCAAAATAAACAAAAGTTCTCACCCACTGAGTTCCTGGCAGCCATGGAGAGTGATGGTATCCAGCCCAACAGGGTAAGACTTGCTCACCTGTGGATCATGTGTCAATGCATGTGCATGTGTGCACCTGTATGCTTTGAGCTTGTGTTCATGTGTGTACATGTCTGTGTGTATGTGGATACAAGTTTCAAAGCAACTGTTTTAATTGTTTTTTTTCCCGCTCATTTTCCTCTTAACTGTTTATTTTACCTCTGTAACTGCGCTTCACTGTTCATTTTACCACTGCTCTTCCCATGAAAACGTGCTGTCCTTGCCATCAGTATCCATAAAGCTGTAGCACTGTGTTGACTTTTAGACTGAGCTGCATCTGTCATCATCAGCCATCTGCAGTCAGCTACTCCCTTCTTTCTGCAGGTCACATATCAGCGTCTCATTGCTTCCTTTTGTGAAGCCGGGGACATCCAAGGTGCAATGTAAGTACGGCCCGTCTGTTACAAGAAGGTGTCCGTTTTGATTTGTCAACTTTCTTTGACTTGTGGAATTTACGAAATTGTTAAATGTATATTTTAAAAGTTTTTGGCAGTTTTTGTGTTTGAAGAAAACTGTGACAGAATGTAATCTCCATATGGATTCCCCATAGGTAGAATGATGTAAGTGAGGTGGTTTAAATTGTCTTGAACTTCATCAACTTATCTTTCTGAAGCCGTATGTCCTGTCTGAAATGTTTTCAGGCAGGTGTTGGAACACATGAAGGCAGCATCCTTGCCGATCAGCGACTTGGTCTTCAATGCATTTATTACAGGGCATCTGCGTGCAGGGTAGGAATCCAGCTCAGTCTGACTGAGCAGATTTTTTGAAATAGTTCTCAGCTCTCTTTCACTGTAAATATGTGAAGGCCTGGAAATGCTTGATACCTTAACTTAAAATCGGATTTCCAGGCCTACCTTTCTTTCTTCAAAGTGAAAATAAAAAAGTTCCATTGAATAAGCATCTGCAGAGTCAAAATTTCATTAATATTCCCTGTCATTAATGGATACACCAAGTTCAAACTGTCACATAAATTATTCTGGTGGTCCATGGTGGTGTACCTTAATAAAAGCTGATGCACATCTGGTTTGAGTCGAAGAATCTCTGTGGTAACAGCAATTAGTGGTAATATGGGCTGGGAAGGGCTTGACATCTTGCAGCAGGTACTGCATGGAGTTTTTACCCCTAAAACTGTATCCCAATTTTAACTCGTAAGCACAACAGTGTTGAAGATGGGTATTCCTTACTATACCTTTGTGACTTTCAATGCTTAGAAGTTTTACAAGTTATAAAATGATTCAAATTTGCGGAAAAGGCTCGTGACTTTACATTGTGCCTAGCAGGTCCATAAATAAGGAAGAGTCATGAAAACCAAAGACTTCTTCCCTTAAATTGTGAAGAAATATTGACAACTTTCTGAACATTAACAAGCCTCCTTTCGTTCTTATCCAGCGATGCTGACAGTGCAAGGAAGATCTTAGATGTTATGAGGTAATCATTTTCCTCCGTTATGTTGTTGCACAGCTGCAAATCTCTTCGCTTGACCTTCTTTCTTTTAAAAAAAGTCAAAATTCTATTGATTACCTAATTTTCTTAAATCATCTTTATTAGCTGCATTCTTAACACTGAATACAGGGCCTTTGTGAATGCTGGTTTTTGTTTTGAGAAATTACTGGCTTAATGCATAAGAATGATTGCTGTGTTTTATAAGTATGGCTGCTTGCCTCAACTCCACTTGGTAGCTTAAGAGAATTATATATACATATATAGTATGTTAACCCCTTGCTCTTTTACAGACAAACAGGTCTTGAGCCAACCAGTTTTACATACCAGGCACTTGCCATGGGGTTTGCAGAGAAAGGGGATATAGAAGAGGTGAAAAAGGTGTGTATGTTTTCAGTAGAATTCATAAAATCTGTATGGCCATCGCTAGTTTATGCACGTTAATAGAGCTGTGGAAGAGGAGACTCTGACAGGACTGAAATATTTTCTTGAGAATTGAAAGTTATGCCTTCATTGAAGTCTTTGAAGGTACAATAGTACCAGCAAGAAGCACCTGTGAAAAGACAATTTCTTGTCACAATACTGTACCGTGACCCAGAGCGCTAAATCTCAATTTAGCGATCCGTAACCTCACCTTACAAACAAAAGTCTTTGTAAACATAATGCATGCACGCTCAGCATTTGTCACCCTGTGCATGCAGCTCACTCCCTTTGTCCCAAGTCGTGAGGGCTTGGGCCACTTCTGGTGGCATTGCAGTCTGCTTTCACTCTGTGATGTTTTCTATGTGGCCTGCTGGCAGTCAAAGTCTGTTTTCCTTGTGCTCTCTCCTACCATCGGGAGGATGGCTGCTGCCGGTTGCCGCCCCTGAGGTCTTGCAGGCTCTGCCTCCTCCCAACCCTGGGACGTTTTTCTTGGGTTCACCCAGCTCCACTTTGTGCTAGTCGGCTTTCTGAGTCATGGTACAGTATTGTTACAAGAAAATCAAAAATTCTTAGCTTAGTTTGAGTTTCTTTAGCAATACTTACCATGACCCATCGTAGGCACACCCTCCTTCCCGCTGGTCATTTCGGCTTTTGAAACTCAGCTTGTATTGCCTGTGAGCGGTGCACACGAGATGGTGCACGCTAAGTGTGTGTGTGCATGGGATGGTGTTATGTTTACAAAGTTTTTTTTTGTAAGGTGCGGTTAGGGATTGCTAACTTGAGAGTTTAGCACTCTGGGTTATGGTAAGTATTGTTAAAGAAACTCAAATTTAGTTAGGAAATTAGGATGCATTCCCTGAAGGTGTCCACGTCATTGAAATAACCAAGAAGAAAAGAGCTTCCTAACAGGAAGTGAGAACTCGATCATCAAGCAAGAACAAGATCTAACAGGTAGTGCGCTAAGTCATCATAAAGATTGGAGTTTAATGTGTTGTATTTTTTGTGTATGAAAGACTATGTTGCGATGGCATAGATTATGTAAAACAGAGAGTACCAAATATCTTTTTTCTTTTTTAAAAAAACTTAGGAAGTTGTGTTTTCTTTGTCTAGTACATAAACCTGGCAGAGATTGAAAATGTGCCACTGAGGCCCAGTCAGCTGTTAGAAGTCTACACAGCTCTGGCAACAGCAGGGCACTCCCAGCACCTCAGAGAAGTGAGTTTTGAGCAGGAAATTCTGATAAACATCTAGTCATTTCTTTTTCTGTCTGATGTTAGATCAAGGGCTAGCAAAACCAGGTACTTAGCGGTGGTCTAATGGTTGATTCATCCACTTTCAGGGCAGGTTGGTGGTTCACGCTCAGCCCGAGACATACCTAAGACTTAAAAATTGGCAATCTAGTAACTTCCCTTCCAGATGTCTGGCACTATAGGGAACAGTACTAGGACTGGTTGTCCTGGTGTTAGTAATAGTAAAATGTGACTGGATGGGACTGATACCTGTGTTGTGACAGCTGTCCTAGTGTGGCAGCATGCTAACTTGTCTAAAGCAACACCGTCCTGATTTGAACCTCGTTTGTGACAGGATGTTAAGCAATAAAAGCTAAACCAAACCAAGGCTAATTGCTCACCGAACTTTCAATCAAATGTGTGAATTCCAAGGTAAATATTATTGCTAAAAATAGTAAATGCAAGCTGCTCGTTGTAAAGGAGAATTTGTTATTATTCCACTCCATTGCTGTAACCATGCACCAGCTTTTCTTAATTCATTTATCTCTTATGCTTGATGATTGTTTGGTCGAGCAGGTGTTGACCTTTCTGCGGAATGGATCACCTTTTAATCAGGATGCTATCTCCACTTGCAACCAGCTGATAGCTTTGGGGCTGGATGATGCAGCATACCAGCTGTTTTTGGAGATGCCCAGACCAGGTCGAGATGACTCGGATCAGCCAACACTTGGGAGATTCTTTCTGCGTGCATTGGCAAGAAATGAGAGGGTAAGTACTGCATTCACAGAAGGAAGTGAAAGTGCAGATGAGCTGTACAGAGCTGCCAACCCTTACGGTTTCGCCGTAATTTTTTACGGTCAAGATGAATTCTTCCGGTCTTCCGGTCAGATCGATTTTTTTTCCGGCGAAAGAAATCTCTGAAATTACGGTTGTCGAACGTAGCGAAAAGCAGTACAGAACAGCTGTTTATCTAGACTAACTAAACGCCCCCTGACTGAGTGACTGGCAACCCCACCATCCCTACTTCTACTAGGGATGTATCGCGAGATTTGATAAGCCAAACCAGCTTGTCTCTTTTCCGAGACCCAATCAGAAGCCGCGATTGACTTTCAGGGAAACCGCATTTCTTCAAATTCAACAATGGCTGACGAAAGCAGTTCGTTTTCGGGTTCCAAACGATAAAGCGTGGAGCCAAAAGGTGGTTCTGAAAAAAAGC
>SMGT01015429.1:120321-159355 GCA_004794575.1 Lanistes nyassanus | reverse complement strand
GGAGGTCGGTTGTCTCTTTCAAAACCCCCCAGTTCGCAACACTGAGCACATTCACTGCTCAGTTGCATTCCTAGCTGAGTTACACTTCTTGAATTGAATAGTGTTGCCATTTTTTTTTGGTAAAAATTCTGCAGTATCAACCTCTGAGGTTGTCTTGCATAAAGATTTGTGTGGCTGATGCTGCTATATTCTCTTCGAAATGTTTGTTCAGATTCTGGCTTTGCTGAAAACCAAAAGTGGTCGCTGGAAGGCATCAGCAATGGACCTGACGTCTGCTGTTCTGAAAGAACTTCTGAGCCTAGAGAAGAGCGAGAATTGGGCAAATGTGTCAGAAATCTTTGACTTTATGGTGAAGAATGTAAGAAAATATAGCTGTCATATCTTTTTTGTCGAGTTTTTCAGCTTATGTCGTGTCAGATCTTCATGTTTTCTGCAGAGAAGCTATGCATGTGGCTCAAGTGATCACGAGGATGCAGGAGTATCTTGAGACAAAACAGTGGCATTGATCAGAAAAACCAGTGCAAGTGTATGTGTGTGTGCACAGGCATCTATACATGCCTGCATGTGGATGCTTAAAAATAACCATGTGGCATTTTATATTCCTGTGTGCTGCACATTAGCATGGCATTTTCTTTATCAGATGTGTAATTTCAGATCTGATACTGACATAATGACAAAGACAGATCACTTTCTGTTTTACAACAGTAAAACTGATTCAAATCTTCCTAATGAAGAACATAAATATTGGTGTATATTGTTAATATTGATTAATTACTAGAAGATTCGAAGGAGTCAATTTTGACATTGTGGATATTGCAGGAATTAAAAATTTTGAGACGGAGTCGGACAGATCTCGAGTTGGTAATGGCAGGCGCTGCACCAGAACTACTAAATGTGAGTTTTCTGCTGTCTTGGGATATGTTGATTCGGATGTCTTTAGGGATCACTGCTGAATTTTACCGTATTTTCTGGTGTTTTTTTCCTCCATCGTGTCAAAAAATGCACACATCACCAGCTACTCTGCTACTTTTTTCAAACAGAAAAAGGCTTCTTTTTGTTCATTTATTTTTGGTTAGCAGTTCACTGATCGGCCATGGCATGCATCTCAGATTGAGGTGAAAAAGACAAACCTATTTTTATGTTCACTTCAACCACCTGGATGCCCCCCCCCCACTCCAGCCGAATGTGCCAGATTAATGTTTCTGTGTATTTATATCTTTGTTTATTGTCTTTCGGGCAGAGACTGAATGATTTGGTGTTGAATGATGCTGCTGTCAGCACAGAGACTGAGGTGAGTGCAGGATGTGATCATGCTTAGAATTGTTGACTTCACTGTCACAGTCAGGCATGGGAATTATCTGCTGTGTTTTTTTTTTGTTTTTTTTTGTATATATACATATACTAAATTGTTATCACTGCTTTTGCCGCATGTTTAAACAGTGCCCTCAGATTTATCAGAGATTTTTAGCTGGTTGATTCCCATGCCTGCACAGTCTTATAGTCTGGCACTGTCTTGCATCAAGGAAGCTCCAGAGGGCGGAAGAAGTCATCTAAGAACTTTTTAAATAGTTGCAGAATTCTAAAATAATAATAAGGTGTGGGGAGAAAGACAAATTATTGCATTTGACTTTTGAAAAAAAGTACTGATGATTTTTCTTGTCAATATAGGAAAAGGAACAGCCTGAACCTTCTTCACCGGATCTTACGCTTCAAGAACTGCGGATCCTAGCCGAGAAGAACCCTAACAACAAAGCAGTTCAAAAACGTTTGCTTGTCAAAGCTTGTTCAGTTGGGGTGAGTTGTTCATTTAATTTCAATTTGTACTTGATATTTGAGGGTTAAAAAAGGCATACATGTAACAACAATAAAAAACATTTAAAATAGTGTAACTGTTAGTATGATTATTTGTAGTGTTGTTTCTACGTGATACCAGACCTTGAATCATGTGTGTGTGTGTGTGTGTTTGTGGCATGCACACACATCCATGCATGTGCATCCATGTGTGAATCTAAACATATTTTTTTTGTCACAATACTGTACCATGACCCAAAGTGCTATATTTTCAATTAGCGATCCCTAAACACACCTCCAAACAAAACCCACCAGGGTAACCCTGGTAAGACCTCTCCGTGCATGCACACACCACATGCCACCCATGTGCACAGCTCACTGTCCACCAATTTGTACGTGGGGCTGCCCACACCATCCCTCTTGTTTGGGCTGTCCCCTACAGGCGGCGGATGTGTGCTTCTGTTCCCTGAAGTGTTGCTTCGAGGCCTTGCTCTCCTACCAGGAGCGTGCAAGCACTCTTCCGATGGGCCAGGGTCCGCAGCTTTCGAAGCCAATGCCTGGCACCAAGTCCTTGTCCAGAAAGGGCCTAGGCGCTCGATCCTCATGCTGTCAGTGTGATCATGGTCTTAAGCAGCTACCCAGTCACACAGTGCTTAGAGTGCTTTCGTGATGTGGGCAGGTTCAGTCTGCTTTGGGAGCCTGCTCCCTTCCCTCTGGCACGTCATCCTTCCTCGCTCTGTCTGCCTTTATGGCAGACGTGAACGGGTAGCTTTGGACTTGGTGGTGGCCACCCTACAGCAGTCAGCTGCTGTGGAGCAGGTTCCCCACCCATTCCAGCTCGGTTTTACTGCTGTCTTTTCTGGTCCTGCATGCGACTGGTGGGTCCCACCTGATGTTGGGCCTTTAGCCCCTCTCTGAACTTGCTCTTCACTGGAAGAAGGCGCTCTCCCAGTCTTGAGCATTTCTTTCTCTCCTTGACACCTTGGGTTTTTCCATGGCGTCTCAGGAGTTTCTGTGCTCTTTAGCACAAGCAAGAGCTTCGCTTTCATGCGTACCGGGTAGACATGGCGCTTCTCGCAGCAGAAGCTAGCCTGTTACACTTGCACATGCAGGTGTCCATGTCTCAGCCGTGTCTGCTAGATTTCTCCCTGAATCTCAGCAAGTCACTCCTCATGCTGTAGTCCGTTTCTTGTTCTCGGCATGATATTCGACACAGTTGTCTCGACTGTCCTTTTGCGCTCAGACGCATCGACTGTCTCTAGCATTTAGTTGGTACCCCGTTGGCAAGTGGTCCCCCTCACTGCACAGCAGCTGCTGTCCTTGGTGGGAATGATGGTGTCGCTTGTTTCACTGACTCCTCCGGGTGCCTGCCCTGCGACCCATCCAGTGGCCCTGCATTGGTTCCAGCACCACATGCTTCACCCCCTGTTCCAGCCATAGACCTTCTGGCCTGGCTGTCTTCAGGCTTCCCTTTGTGCCCCATCTACCTTGAGTCGGGGTACCCATTTTCTGCACCATGTCACTTCTCGCACTTGGTCAGAATTGGAGGCAAACTTACCCTTCACCCTTGGGCATTGTGTACAGTTTCCTTCTCCCCAATGTGCTTCCCACAGCACACAGGGACAGTAGACCTCTCCAACTACATATTGTTCTTGGCAGATGGTCCTCTTCTCAGTCTCAGCTGCGTGGGTGCGCAGGGAGACAGCCTTCGCCACCCTCGGCCGCTTTGTGACACAGGAAGCATGGTGCCCACTCTTCTTGCTGCTTCTGGCAGGTTCCAGGTGACCGTGCATCCACCTTCTGGTCTCCCACCGGAAGTTTCACAACTTCCAGGTTGTCACATGTCACTCCTAGGTTATCACCTGTCACTCTTAGTTTAGCCTGCTAGCTCCTCCCCTTCTCTTCACCCCTAGGTAGGTGAGCGATACGCCATTGGTCATGGCAGCTGCCCTGCTCCACCTAGTCTGACCAGAACCGGTTTAGCCGAGTTTAAGGCGTCAGGAGGCAGGGTACTTAAGGAGGCAAAAAAACGTGATTTAGAATACACAGAGAGGACAGGACATGGAGAGCGAGTTAATGTAGGAAGACCAAGTGAAGGTTACCCTTGTAACATACTGGGTGTGTTAGGGTGAAGTGGGAAGTAATGAGGACCCAAAGTACCTAGCTAACACCCCCTTTTCAAGCAAAAGGACATGTCCACATAATTTAGCACATTTAATGAACTATGAACATAAAAGGGTAATGAACAGAATGTATGAAGTGTGTGCGCAGCGTAGATTCGGGGAAATAAAGATGGAAAAGTCCTAGATAGTCTGTAGATCCAGCGATGCCTTCGACTGATTTGAAGTGGTTCATAATACCTGGTTCTCGTATAGACTTCCTGGACACTTCGGCAATGTAGAATGGGATTGGTGCAGTCACCTTGCTACGACCTTGTAGCGACTGACGACAGAGCAAACACCCTCCCCCTTGTAGATCCTTGATCTGGAGGAAGACCTAAGCACGACTAGTGGGAACTTTCTTCCGGACCGCTCACTCACTGTTTACTAGAGGGTGACTCCAACATCGAGTAACAAGTCCTTGAAGAAACTTCGCTTTTGCTTTGACGGTTAGGTCATCTTCATACTGATGGCATAACAAACACTTCTGACACTTTCAGAAGATAAGAAAGCTGACAAAAACTCATCTTGGAAGTTCTCAGTAACTACGCACACCGAGAAAAAGAGGATGCAGTTCACACTACTACCAGTGTTGCTATAATGAGCCTAGCCTACAGCGAGGAAACTATAGCAACCAACAACCGTTACAAAGCTTCTCTAAGTATGCGTCTTATCTCCTCGCTGCGTTTGACTAGACTCACGATTAGGTGTTAATTCCTCCCCAAAATCCCTTTACTTCCCACGTGACCTAAACTTTCCCATCTTCCCATTGGCTGAATAAATCTGAATCTTACTTATTTTTAATGTTAAAGTGACATGTCTTCTTTCTATATTTACATTCTCTCTCTATCTCTGCGTAACTAAACCAGTTGAAGTAATGATGTCAACTTTCTTGGATGAAAAAAATCGCAACAACGAGTGAACATACAATGATAAAATTCCCAACAATAGCGATGGGGAAAAACTCTTCACAACTTAACAACCCTGGTGGGTTATTTTTGTTTGGAGGTGCGCTTAGGGGATCGCTAATTGAGAATATAGCACTTTGGGTCATAGTAAGTATTGTGAAAGAAACACAAATTTAGAAAAAGAAATTACAGTCATTACATGTCCAGTTAAATCTCCATCCATTGTTATGCCAAAGTACTATCATAGAAGGTCTTTATTCTTTGTGTGAATGTGTCAGTTGTTATCCATTGTTATGCCAAAAGTACTATCATAGAAGGTCTTTATTCTTTGTGTGAATGTGTCAGTTGTTATCCAATGTTATGCCAAAAGTACTATCGTAGAAGGTCTTTATTCTTTGTGTGAATGTGTCACTCAGTTTTTATCCATTGTTATGCCAAAAGTACTATCGTAGAAGGACTTTATTCTTTGTGTGAATGTGTCACTCAGTTGTTATCCATTGTTATGCCAAAAGTACTATCGTGGAAGGACTTTATTCTTTGTGTGAATGTGTCACTCAGTTGTTATCCATTGTTATGCCAAAAGTACTATCGTAGAAGGACTTTATTCTTTGTGTGAATGTGTCACTCAGTTGTTATCCATTGTTATGCCAAAAGTACTATCGTAGAAGGTCTTTATTCTTTGTGTGAATGTGTCACTCAGTTGTTATCCATTGTTATGCCAAAAGTACTATCGTAGAAGGACTTTATTCTTGTATGAATGTGTCACTCAGTTTTTATCCATTGTTATGCCAAAAGTTCTATCGTAGAAGGACTTTATTCTTTGTGTGAATGTGTCACTCAGTTGTTATCCATTGTTATGCCAAAGTACTATCATAGAAGGACTTTATTCTTTGTGTGAATGTGTCACTCAGTTTACTTACCACACTGCCAGGCTGGGAGAAGTTGGACACTCATCCAATTGTCACAGGCCTCGACAGACTCTTGTTATGTATGTTACTGGTAGAATGCACTGCAAAAGCTTGTACCATGGCTAAACCATATTTTTTCATCCTCCCTCAACCCCAACTTCCACTCCCCACTCCTAAGGATGCGGAAGAGGCAGAAAAAGTGCGGTCCAGGTTAGAAGGGGAAGGATTTGTATTCCCTCCAATCGTACTGTCCCAGCTGAGTTACCTTTATGCTGCTCACGTCAAAAATGTTGAGAAAGCACAGCACTATCTTCAGCAGCTGTAAGTAAACCACACAGTTTGTGATTTTTTTAGGAAACCATACATGAGATATAAACAACTTTCTTTGGTATGCATATGCTGGGGTTGTCTTTGCCTGTCCTGTGGACACGTTTCAGTTGTCGCATGTGTCTCTTTGCTCCTGAGAAAAAATGTAAGATAATACATTTGAGTGACATTGCCATTATTATCATGATTATGTCTTTTACATTTTGGATAGGGAAACTCTGTATCCAGAGCACAAGCACTACATGTCATCAGTTCTGAAACTGGCTTCATTGCAAGCTTCAAATGGACAGGTGGATGGTAAGCATAAAGAAACTGCCTCCATTACTGTTAGTCATCTCTAGCATACCAAACATCACCCTTCCCTGTCAGTCTCTCCCCTTTCGCCTCTGTGTTTGAATTATCATCTGTGACAGGTTTTTCTTCATCCCTGGCTGTAAAATGACTTTTGCTTGCAGCTGCTATCAACACATTACAGGGATATGCTCAGAAACATCCTGATGTGGTGAAGAAACAGAACTTCCCAAAGGACGTATACTACAGAAATCTGGTGAAGGCAGCCCAAGATCTGGAGGGTGCTAAGAAGCTGAAAGATGCATTGTACACTTTGGAGTACATTCCAGTCAGTAACATGTCTGCTCTCGATGCCTACATGGACTTTCTTGTCAGCAGGTACAAGTTCTAACACTTAAACAGTTCAGCCAGTTGTACAGAATGTGCGGATGTCATAATGTTCTAATCTCATCTTATTTGATGACCCAGGCTTGTGCATGGGTTGCCCCCATTTAACCCCTGAACTGCCCCTTCCGTATAACGTACGGGCCTGCTTCTGTATTGTCATACGCCAGGTTACGTATCTTGTACGGGCGCTCGATAACATGGTTTAGGCAAAAAAATTAAAGGGACAAAACTCTCCCAGTTGTTAACGCTGCTCAGAAAATGATTCAAGAATAGATTGTTTCCCTTTATTTCGCCAGAATGTGTATTTCAAAGCAATCTAATGAGAATTAGTGCAAGCACTTTGTAATTTTTTCCAAGATGGCGTCGTCGAGTGGTGAAGCAAGCACCCGATCAACCAGGTTGTCGGTTATCAGCTTTAGATGTGGTCAATGAAATTGTAAACGATAATGACCGTGGAGAAGAAGATTTTGAAGAGTCCGATGCCGAAGATTCAGACAGAACACAAGCGAATTTCGGAGAGAGTGGTATGAGTGTGTTGAGTGACAGTGACAGTGACTTCGTGCCCACAGGTGATGACGGTGGAGTAGCTTCAAAATATACTTCTGATTCAGAGGTAGAGGCAGAAATACAAACAACTGCAAGTAACAGGTTACAAAAGGCAGAGGTGCCATCGGCTCGAGAGGGAGGGGGGATTGGGGGGTGTAAACAAGGAAGAGGGCGTGGCACAAAGCATCCTTGCGCAAGTCGCGGTCCGGCATGTCTATCACAATATTACAAAACTGGAAGTAATCCTGAAGGAAAAGCTGTTCAAAGACTGTTGGCTGAAGTCTTTTTTTTTTTTTTGCATTTGAAAGTGTACATACATGAAAATATTAAACATGCTTTGTGTGTAAACATACATTTTTTCATAACCATAGTAAAATAAACAAAAAAATCAAATAAAAGATGTAGGATCTCAACAACTTTGGGTTTTTATGAATCTACAATGTATTACCAGTTTATTGTCCAAATTTCATGCATGTATCTAAATAAATGACTCAACAGGAGCAATTTAAGTGAAACAAGTGAAAAATCTCCTTTCTTCCCTGGCAAATAGGAAGCATATGAACACAGCGTAACATGGCAGTTAAGAGGTTAAAAAATAGTTGTCATAGTTTTCATTCATTGGTCGTGTACAATTTGCATTGTCATGTAAACAAGGGAACTCATGAGTTCACATTTTTCATCCATCATGACAAATACTAGGTCCTTTTCATATTAGATCCTTTCTCCTGCCTCCCTGTTCTCCCAACCAGCATCCATCGCCGTTAAAAAGATGGTTTTCTTCTTTCATACAGTGGGAATGCAGATCTCATTCTGAAGGAGGTGGAAGACATGATTAAACAGCATCGGCGCTCGCCTCAGGTTGACGAAGTTTTAAACTTTTTCATCCAGAAGGAGGATCCAGAAAGGCTTCAGAAAGGTTTGTATTGCAGGCTATTGTCCCGGACATTTCATTCTTCACCTTCAAGGCCATGTACTCGGCAAGTTCATGGTACTGGACCCTATTCTAACACTACCAGGGCCATGAGTTTCAAATTTCTGTGGGATTCCTGTTTTGCACATGGATCAGTCATTGGTTCAACTTCAGCAGATTAGATTTAAAAATCATGGCAAGGTGGAAATATGCTTATCTTCCTGTCCATTCCTAGACTCTTCACACTGTTTAGCTGCCGTTAAGAGACAACAGTATTACAGGACTAACAGCATGTCATAACTTAACGCTGATGATATCTTAGTTTCAGAGGCCTAGCTAACCTAAAATAAATGTGATAAAATTAATCTAATGGCGGTCTAGTTTTATAGGTTAAATTAAATGCTTCTTGTGCAAGCAGCCTATGTTCAATGGTGCTAGCGTTTGATGTCACGAAGGTTGACGTAACAAGGTTCTCGCAATAGCGTGACATGGCAGCCGAAGTCATTGTTCCAGAACCTTGAAGGTTCAGGTTACTGTGCATGCATTTGTGGACGGAAGAAACACCATAGACAATAGGTTTATGTAGAGTGATGAGTTTATGGTAAAAATTTTTTTAACTATGTCTTTCCTCCTTTTATGAGCTTAACTGACATGAAGTCTATGCAACAAAATAATTCTGATCACACCTTTCCTAGTTCTAAATGGTTAACTGATGATGATAATTCTGATGACATCTTACAGTCGTGGACCTGCTGACAGAACTTCATGGCCTCATTAATGTCTTCCATCACCTTGTTGCCAGCTTCATTGAGTGCGGTCACATCAAGAAAGCCAGAAAAATCTTAGAAGTATGTTGTACCTGTAGTTAGCCTTTGCTAATAAAAGGGTCTTTTTTTTTAAACCACCTTTGGAAATGTCCGTGGCTTAACGTTAATGACAACATGCAGTATTGCACCTTTTAAAGTGTTTCTGGGTCGGGTTGCTTAGGCATACATTAAACTGCACATAAAATACACAGGGCAAATGGGCTTTACGAGGCCATTTTTAAAAATCTTCATGCAGCCCGGCTCGTGCATATACATACTACAGCCATCTGTCATTGTTCTTCATATGTGCATTACACTAAGCAATTTTGTGCTGCAACTTTCTTATTAACAGACACCTGGCTTTCGAGCACGAATGGAAAGACTTGGTTACTACTGCCAGAGCTTTATAGAACGTGGCAAGGTGAGCTACTCAGAACAGTTTTGTCAAAATTCTTAGGTTAACATTGGCTGCCATTTGTCTGAAAGTCTTAAAGTGGGCAAACCCTATCAGAAATAAAGGAAATCAAACATTTTGGGTTTATAAGCAGTAGTTCTGAGGGTGATGATGATGTTATTGATGATGACCATGACAACAGTGGTGATTTATGTTGCATCTTGGGCTTTTCCTTATCTTTATATAGTCAGTCTGCACCAGTCATGCTTGTGTGTTCTATAAATCTGTTTGTTATAGTCTGTAATTTTGATGGTACTCACAAGTGTGCACAACGACATTGTTTTTGTGCAGATCAAGGAGCTGGAAACCTTGGTAGAGATGACAAAGAATCTGTTTGGGGTTGACAGAGACAGAATGCTTTTCCACCTTATTCGAGGATACGGTATTCAATTTTTGTTTCATTTTTAAAAAAAATATTGCCTTATGAGGACCTTGGGGAGATGCCTCCCTTCCCCCTCCATAGATCGCTTGTGAATCTTGTGCTTGTAAAACTTGGTGGGAGGATGAACGTTCCTGACAGGAGATTTGAAAATATGCAGAAAGCCAAAGACATTTTCATGCAGATGTTATGAAACCTGGTGCAAGATGAGATGTTTTAGACAGTAGATTGGAAAATACAGATCTTATCTATGTAAATTTGCAATAAACCAAAACCCAGAGAAAGCTAAATATGTCATTGTGTACAACTGGCAGTAACATGAGAAAACACAGATGTGGTCTGTTTACATGCATAGTGAGCCAAAACAACATGGACAAAGCTAAAGACGTCCTTGTAAAGTATGAGGAGGAACTTCTGCAACCCAGCCCACGCACTTTGCAATTTTTGGCACGAAACTTGCGGCAAAAGGGAATGACTGTACCTTTCAGAGTTCCAGAGGAGACGGTGAGTGAGTCTCTGACGAGAGCATGAATGGGCATGCAGGTAGCTGTGAGTCCTTATGAATGGATGTTTAAAACCTCATGCTTCTGCTGCACTTTTTTGAGTTCATCGCTGAATTCAGCAGTTCGTTTTCCAATGAGGATGCTATATCTTACAGGTAGTAGAATTTTTTTAACCTTTCCAGTGTATGTATAGTGCACAGAGTACATTAAATTTGACAAGGGTTCATGTTAAGAAGAAGAAACTGTAAGAACTCAACCATTAAAAGCTTGCTTTGCAGCAAACACAGCTTGGGTTCTAATCCATGTTTGTAAATGAGTACCTGGATTGTTAAATAATTTTAATCTACATTGGACATTCCTTTGGATTTATATGGGGATAGTATACAAGCAGCAGCAGTTTGTTCACTGGCACTGCCATGTTCATGCCTTATGTAGTTTAGAAAATTGCACATTTTCCCCTAATTATTGACTACACATTATATTTTGTGAAATGTGCTGATGCTTTGTTTCAGGAGAGAAATTCCCGAGCACGTTCTTCTTGGAAAAATCAATTAGAAAAGCAAAAAGACAATGAAGAGGTGTGATGCAGATCAAAATACAGTGTCAGCTTTGACAGGAAGTGGCAAAATGTGATAACATTTTCTGCATCCTATATGGCACTTTGCCATTACCAAACAGGAATTTTACATAAACTGTGTGCTAAAAATATGAAATTTGCATGAAGTCTGAAACTTTGGAGAAAATCTGAAAGTTTTTTTAATATGGTTCAATACATTCTTTCCTAAACTTTCTATAAGGTAAAAGATTGGCTTTGTTGTTACTGTTAGCACTTAGAAGGAAATGGAGTGCTGATTTCTTGCATTTCAGATTTTCCACAGAATTTAAAAGCTGTCTTATACATGTGTTTACCGAGTTCATTTCATGACAGCCTGGGCTGCATTTAGTGCATTGTGTAACTGTAACATGGACCAGAGTGGTTAGACATGAGTACTGCAGATGTTTCCAGTTGATGGGAGGATGTGCTCTTTATGGGGTGGAAATGTGTGAAAGAAATGTTCTGGGATATGACTTTTAAAAATGTGTAAGTGTTTGATAAGAGACAATAAAAAGTACAGATATCTGGTTTGTTCACTTATTAATGTGGAGCATGGTTGACTTTTTTGGTGCATCTAACATTCTGACTGTGAGAAGAGTAACCAGTTGTTTAAGCTTTGCAAATTTTTACTTGTTTTTCTTCTGCACAAGTTGTCAAATTCTAAGACATAAGAGCTTGTTATAAAACTTGCCCCTAGCATACTGCATGCCAAATAAATTCTATAGTAAAACATAAATGTGCACACGTTCACTACTGTAAATACAAAAAAGAGCTGGTGTTGATAGTAAGTCGGATACCACAAATAATGTACTTTGTTAGGAATGTGACCAGAAAAGAAACTACGGTTGAAATTTTTTTCATATTATTGCAGTAATGATGCTGGTAGCTACTAAAATGTTTGTAGAAAAAAGATTTCAAGCCATAAAAACACCAAACACTTCAAGCACAAGAGAAAGAATGGCAAGTGATAAAATATGAAATGACTCGACACTTGATCTTTCTCAATGTATATTTAACAATGTCAATTATATATTTTGTTTTCCTGCTCTCAAATTTGATTATGGAAGTAAAAACATTTGAGAGAAAACTGTCATAACTTGCATCTTATCGTGAATGGGGCTATGATCTGTAGGTTCTCTGTGTAAAGTGGATCACAACAGATTTGATTTTTTTTACAAATTTGATACCTAAAACTGTACAGAAAAATTTACTATTATAAGGGGGAAAGCTGATTTTAAATAGCTGATTCTCTCCAAAGTAATTTCCCTTTAGTTAACAGGTGCAAATACAATGTAGCTTCTTTGGTTAACAAAAATGGAAAACGGCCAAACCAAACTAAACAATAGGCGATGCAGACAACAGTTTCGAGGCATTAACCCTTCATGAGGACAACACCAACACAGACAGGCAGAAACGGATGAAGGCAAAGACAAAAAAAGAGGCACTTTGCTGGGCAATGCAGAGAGAAGTGGAAAGTTCAGCATGGTGTAACTTGGTTAACTTTGATTTATCTACAAGCGGCAGTCGCTTGGTTTTTTAAAAATATATTATTATTATTGTAACTGCCTTGGTCAATGCAAGAGAGATTATTTCTGCTGAAAATGTGACTGGACTGTCGGAGAACTTAATCCATGGCAATACAAAATGGGATAAAATATATCTTTAGTTGATCTAGAAAAACTCAGTAAACCAAGAACTTGTGGATGTAAAGGACTTTACATAAGAGCCTGTTTCAACCATTACATCTTTGCTTACATAGAAAAATCATCTTTTTGTGGACAAAATAACTTGGCAAAGAAAAAGGTTTTACAATTTATGCTATTGCCAGTATCACAAAAACATTTTGATAAAAATGTCACAACCATGAAAAAAAAGAATGCATCTTAAACACAAACCATTCTTATTTAAATGCAAATGATCAGAAAAAGGCTGACCAGAAGCTGCCACATATTTTTCAAGTTGCTACCAACCCCCCCCCCCCCCCAAAAAAAAGTCTTAAAATATTTAAGGTGATCATGCAAGGGTGGGGTGTGGGAAACTTCGAATGTCACCATCACCTCTGACCACAACATTCAGAAGACAACGGAAATCAACAGATCAGCAAGTGTCTGGTAGAACCAAATGGAATGTGTGCATATAAAATAAATCTTAACAAAACCTGCATGTGTAATAAAATCTATCCACTGCACATATCTGAGTATCATTTTCTGTCATCTACATGGAGATCTGAACATAATGCAAAGCTCTTGCGTTGACACTATTTTGACATGCTTGATACGGTCTTCCTGCTTTGCCTTTGAAGGAATAGTCTAACCTGGACCAATTCCTTTTCCAGCTTGGACATCGGCATGTTTCAGAGTTTTAACAATGAAGCCAACTGCCTTGGACCTTTACCTGTGGGTTTGTCTTCATTTAAACTGGTTCTGCATTGTAACGTCCTGCATTGTTTGAGATTCTCTTTGTCTCCTTATATAATGTCTTAAACTGTTCATTATGAATCTTAAATCCCTTCTTGAAGTATCACATAAACTTACAAGATAAATGCCATAATTATTGCGTTATTCAAAATAAGCACAGTGGAACTTTGGTGAAAGGACATGAGGCACTACCATCATGCAGGGGGGTAGGAGGGAAAGAGGAATCACCTTTTAGGTTAACTTGATCCAAAATCATTGCTATGAACCAACTAACAATCACTTCAAGAAGTAAATTCACAGACAAAATGAAGAAGCTTAAATTTCTTAGAACTCATCAACCACCATGCTGGTCAGAAATGTTGCAAAGTTCACTGCTGATGAAAAGATGGGCATTCTGACACTTGGAATATTGTTTAAACCTTTTTCTCTTTTTCTGCGTCATCAGCATCAAGTGGATCAGGATAGTTAATCTTCATATTTCCAATGCAAATAATGCAATCCTTACCTAGCAGCTCATGAGAAAAAAACTTCTCGATATATTCTTCTGCTTTCTTTCCTGTAATCAACTGATCAGTAACGAACTTCAAATTGCAGGATGACAAAGTGCAGTTATCCCCTCCTGACTGCAAAACCCGCTGAATAACTGTAGACTCGCCAAACCCTTCATAATCTGTGATGGTGATGTTGCGCAGCTTGCAGTTATCCTCGTAGCAGCATTTGTGATCAGCATGATCATCAGGACCCATGCAGTAGTCAGCCCCTCCTACCAATGAAAACTGTTTGTCATCGCTGATCAGCCGTCCCATAAAGCGACCATTTGGAAGAAAGCACAGGTGGGCAAGTCCCTCCGCTGAAATGGGTTTGTTCATGTTTCGAATCTGAAACACATTTCAAACTAAGAGTAACAAGAGTTGAACACCAACTCTTCTATAGGACAGACACATCATGCAATATACATTTATATATTTTGGCAAGTCAACAGCAATCAATTTTCAGAAAGTAGTGCTCCGTCTCCCCATCCAATGCTGAGCTAATGGCTTGTCATCTCTGACATAATCATAACTTAGGAAAATGAATGGTTCCAGCAAAACATGTTCGTAACTGCACAGCTGTTCTTGCTTAAAATGTTTCTGAATAAAACTTCTACATCAATTTCTGGATGATATGGCACTGCATGCTGCTGTCCCTTGCGCCTGTAAAGACACAATGACAGTGCCTTGCGCCTACTGTGACACTGACAAGGAACACGGATTGCGCCTATTGTGACAAAGTGACAATGAACATGATAGGGAATGCTCATCAAAACACACACACACGCACTCATACACACACGGTGAAAAAGATTTCCATCATGTGTCTTATTTTTTCGTAGTCTTGTTTTTAAAGAAACTCATCTACGAGTAAAGGTAAAGGGCTGCCCCATGACCTTTTCAGGTCGTGGAGGAGTGGCTCAATGTGGGTGTATGAGGCCAGCGTCGTCAGCCATCGATCGTTGCTTTGTAAAAAATTCGTCTGCTTGAAAGCAACAACAATCGCAAAACAACATCTGATATATCAAAAGTGACTCTTTCTGCGGCATACACAGTTAAAATGCAAAACATAATTTCAAGCAGACTTACCCCTGAGTTAATAGGAGCAGAAGCGGTTACGTGGAAGCAGCTGAAAGCGAAATAATGATATGAAAGTAGCTTATCCTGTTGCGAGAAAGGTCAATGTCACAGGAAGTAGAATAAAGAGCTAGGTAGCTCGTCTAACGACCTTTCTGTGGTTACATCATAGATCTTATACTTATCCGTATAATAGATCTTATATCGTAGATATTATACGTATCTATGTCTATAGTGTGATGTAAATGCCTAAACCACTCCCAGGGGTATTAAGGGAGTTAGGGGTGATTCGAACGCCAAAACGATTTGGGTGAACTCTAAAACGGGTATTAGGCTGGTGTTTGGACTTCAATATTAATATTAGAAGCAGATAAAATTTATGGGTTTATTCAGATCAGGACAGACTTTTTTACTCTCCCGCAGTTTTTGTTTTCAATTATTTTAATAAAACTTGTTGTGGGTGTTTGAAATGACCGACTCCATAGACTGTGATGGACAACCAGATGCAGAACAGAATTTCGATTCTATATCTCAATATACTCTTAAGTAGAGCTTAAGCTTATTTTTCTTACACTGGACGACAGTGTGTGTGTGTGTGGGGGGGGGTGATTTCGTGCATGCACATCGGAACGAAAGGGGAAAAAAAACTAGCGAGGAAAAGATAGCATCCTTTGCAAGTTTAGTGTGCGTGCGCCTGCATGTCTCCCGCATGCCTGTCCATGAGAGAGAACTCCAGTAACGTTTGTGAGACAGGGGACAGAATTAAGACTTAGACCTGTACATCTACATTGATTTTTTTGTAATTTGTGCCCCTTTTAGAGAGAGCACTTAAAAGGTGTACATTCTCCACATGTGCGTACGTACTATGTTTTATGCATGCGCGGAAGAAGGCTGCGGAACAGACAATATATACTTACGCGTGTGAGACTGTTATGTGAGAGTGAAAATGTATTTTACAGTAGTGTCTTCTTAGTTATCTTACTGACACCCCCAAATAGGAAAGTAGCCTATGAAAGGTCAATGTCACAGGAAGTAGAATTAAGAGCCAGATCAGAAGCCGTCTTTTCCCGACGACCTTCTGAAACGGAGAGAGGTGTGTGTTTACCTTGAAAGTTTATATTGAACATTCTGTTTTGAACCACAATTATTAGTTTCAAAGGTTTAAAGATGCACTGAACGTGAAAGAAAGTTTATAATTTTAACTGTAGTTTAAGTGTAGGGCTTTAGGTAATCCAAAATCAGTCGTAAGTCTTAAGTATCATATCTCATTCTGTACCTCACATCTGAGTATGATCGGTATCTCACTATTTAGTATTTAGATCTCACCATCTGGAGAAGCCGAAGCCGATAAAAGTTTCGACTTTGAACATTAAAAAGTTAGTGAAAATCGTGTGCATCATAACAATAATGAATATTTGAAAGAGAACCTGCCAGGTTTGATTTAGAAAAGAAACTTTTTAATCGAGACTCAGACTAAGACAAGAGAAGAGTAAGACGAAAGACTGAAAAAGTAAAAGGTATTAATTTTTTAAATGCTATCATTTTCTTTAGCTTCACATTTTTATGGTTTATGCTTACAAATGTGTATAACTACCATGTGCGGCAACTTGTACTTCACTGTTGACTGTTTTCAGTTGCAGTACATGGACGTTAATCCGCCACCTTTGACACCTTGGAAGAAATACCGTCGTATAGTACGAAGAAACTTTATCTCTGTCATCTTTCCAGTTTTTGCAGTCACTGCCATTTATTTGGACTGGTCAAGGACGCAGAGGTTCAAAAAGGAAAAGGCATTACTTGACGCAGCAAAAGCTTAATACTAGAAAAAGGTGATGAACTATAAATTTAGTATTTGAGGTAACATTGATGTTACTTAAATTATAACAAATTTATAATTAGGACAAAGAAATTTGTACAAGGAACTAGGAAGCATTGTCCAGCATGAGACTACCTTAGTTGTCTAATGGTTAAGGAATCTGCTTCCAAGGCAGGAAGCAAGTTTGCATTTCCCACCAATTTTGGAACATGCATCCATGGTGTATCAAGTGTGCTGCTCATGGCAGTTGCTAGCCACAACAACAGATAATTATAGGTCAAGCCATGGCCTCTATACAGTATCACTTCGTATACTGTAAGTTATAATTACAGCAAACAGACCAATTTGTGGTGGTCAATAGCTGAGTGGTAAAGATGTTGGTTTCACAGTTAAAAAGTCGCAGGTTTGATACCCTTAATAGCTGACAATTTTTTTTTGAGTGGGGTGGGGTGGGAGAAGGGGGATTAGGGGTGGAGTTAGGGTTTAGTGTTAAGTAGGCGCTCTGTTTTCATGTATAAGTTCAAGTAGAAGTAATCGAAGTTATAAGTTGATGAGCTTAAGCAGCAAGAAAGGTGGCTACGTTCATCACATGATACTTATGATGTAGTTTTAGTACAAAATATTAAGTTATAGAATATTAAAAGACAGTTTTGTACTGGATGTCTTATAACAAAGCTTTTATTTTATTAAATTTAGAACTTTCAAGAATAATTTACCAGTTAAATGTTTTTGGGGAAATACCAGAAAGTCCTAATTTTTTTCTATGGTATTTATGTTGGTGAGGAATCATGGAACTTATTTTGAAATAAACAGAGCTAGATTATTTCCTGTACTGAGCAAGATTGCAAACAACCAAATGAAATAAGCTACAGGAAATAGTTCAGTAATAACAAAATGACCCTCGTATCTCTTGGACCTCACCCAGCCTTATACTTCACCTAGAACCCTCCACTTTTCTGCTGATGCCTCTGTCCTGGTCGTTCCAAAGGTCAAAACATCTTTCGGACAGAGTTCTTTTCCTCGGTTCCAACGGTTTAAAATTCTCTTCCCACCAGTATCCGCAATAAATGACTCATATTCCTTCTGTACTGCCCTTAAAACTCATCTCTTTTGTCTTCCCTATCAGTTACCCTGTGTGTAATCCATATGTGCTTATGAATGATAGATTCCAGTGTATTGTGTGTGTGTGTGCGTGTGTATGAGTGTGTTGTGTGTACTGTAAAGTGCTGTGAGCTCAGTTGGGAGATAGAGCCCTATACAAATATTTTGTATTATTATCATTTTTATAATTTAGACACCAAGTCTTTAGATTTACTAACTTATAACGAGACATTAAGAAATGAAATAGTTATATCTGCATGGATGTGAGTGAAAAAAAACACATGGATTGTGTGGTTTTACAAGGTTGCATGATGTAAATGTATTGCAAGTTTTTAATACCCCTTGCAGATGAAGGATAAACAGTGCAGTGCGATGTGACATGATTAAGAGATATAAATTCTATATCATGTATTTAAAAGTAAAGTTATGATTTATTCTTATTTCTGCAGAAAGACATCAACCATTTTTAAAATAATCTATGTGATATACTTGCATTTAACAGATTCCGTTAACTGCTTGTATAGGAACATTAGAACATTCCTATATAAGTTCGATCAGTCATCAAGTCAAGCACATTTTTGTCTTATTCCTCTGTAGTGTTAACAGGGAGTAAAGAGTTTGCACACTATGTAATATCATTGACATTCCCATGTTTTTTGTTTGGTTTTTTTTTTTTGTTATAGGATTGGCAAAAATGGTGAAACTTAAGATCCAGTGGCGGCATGTGTCCCAGCTCGTGTATCTCTCAATTCCTATTGGAGGTTACTTCTTTGGGCGTAAGCTTCAAGATCAGATAGATGAAGACCAGACACACTTTCGAAATAAAAGTCAGTTGTTTGGTGGTCGAAAGAACTGTTTGTGGTAGCAGAAAGGCAAACAAAGTGCTACACATTGTGGTCAAAAGAATTGTTTTTGGTAGCAGGCCAGCATTGTGCTGACACTTTCCTCCTTTGTAATTTCTGGTGTTGACAATGGTAGAAAGTGCTTTTGCTGTCCATGTAGAAAATCTGGTTCATCTTTTTCTAAGGGGCTTGTAAGAGTAATGATCTTAAGAACATAAAAATTAAAAGTTTAAAGTGATGGATCTTCTTTAACCAAAAAAAAAAAAATCTATTTTTGTTTGGTTTTTCCTTCTAACAAGATTTGAAGCATATTGTTGGAAAGTTAATGCTTTGAGAGGTTGGACAATGAACATCCAGAACAGAACAATGTTTAAAAATCTAATATTACAGAAATGATGTTCCAAAAATTGAGTTTTTGTTAATTGCATTTTCCATTGTGTATTCTGTGTTGCTATTGCTGGTGATCCACCCTTTTTGTGAGCATATATAGGGGGCATGCATAGGAATTTCCATTTGCATTCATGCATGCATGTCCTCTCTCTTTTTCTCACATGCATGTGTGCATGCACAAACACACATTTTTGATGTGGAAACAAAACAATTTTACACATAATATTTGTAGAACTTTAATGTTTTCCACAACATTGTGCTCTATTACTTCAGTGGTGCCATCACTTTATATCTGTACATGTACACATTTCCAACGCACCACATAAAAGACACAGTTGAGTTGAAAAACCCTTAGTGGATGCTGGTCAGTAATCAAAATTGGAAAATTAACACTGGGCACCCTTCCACTGTTCTGCAGACTTGCAGAGGTGAGAGCTCTTACTGGACAAGATTTCCGAATAGAGTTGTTTTAACAACAAACAGTTAATAAGATGGGTATACAGGAGCACCTCCCCATTAAGACCTTCCCTTTTACAACCCCCTTTTAAGACAGAATTTGTTCACTGACCTATGCTGGGTTAAACTACATTTACTCAATATTAAAACACCTCTTAGTTGAGACATGATTCTGGTGCATTGTAAATGTCTTAATAGAGAGGTTTTAGTGCAGCAGATATATTAATGCAGAATTTGTCAACTGCTGAAATCCATCCAGTTCCCCATTCTCAGCTAGGTCAAGGGACAGAACTGAACCACATAGTTGGTTGCAGTCCAAAATGAAGTGACAAGCTTGAGGATGCACCAGCACCCAAACCCAGGAACCATTTACTATCAGCTTGCTTTCATGCAAATGTACCAGAATCTCTCGTATGCTGAAAAGTATTTAAGTCTACCATCCAAGAGATAAATTCATTGATGATGGGTAAAACTAGACTCTACTAGGCACTTTGAAATTGGGTGAACTTGAGCTGCATGCATGTGCACACACACACGCACACACACAGGTACCATAAATTTGTAATGGGCAGAACAGCAAACAAAGCTGAAAACATACTGAATCATACATATCAGTTTGCAACAAAGCACATAACACAGACCACTTGACAAGAGATGTAAATCTACATTTTGAAATTTAATACGGAATGTGAATGAAGGCAAGCATGCACAGATTAAACTTTTTATATAAAGCATACCTATGTTCTTTGATGAGGGCAGTCTGAGTCCAGCAACACAATTATTCTCGTAAAATGCATGGACTGCTTGATCATCTAAGGAACCTCGACCGATTCAATAAGCCGTGTGTGGTTTCATCATGCACTGCTGCTATGAGTTTTGAACTGCTTGGCAATAAGTACAGGCTGGTAACCACAGAATGATTTGCTCTCAATTAGGGGTGTCCTGATCTGGTTTTCTGTTTTGGGAAGACATTTCTTTGTTCATTCTGCTCCCTTCTCCAAAGTGGACAGTAAAACTGTTAATAGCTTAGGTCTGATAAACTGGTCAGGACTTGAGATTCTAAAACTAAAAGGTATTTGCAGTGTATATAGTAAGCAACGAAAACATAGCTACACAGTTTTACCAGACAGGTTGCTTTAAAAGAACAACTATAATTACATGCTTGCAGTTTGTGAGAGAACTAAAAATACACCTTGATCACAGACTTTAATTTCCCAAACCACTAGAAGACATGGCTCACTTCATAAGCATGTTCTTCATGGCAAGCTTCGTTGATTCATCAACACTCAAATTTTAAAAAAAAACTTCCCTATTGTACGAAAAGCTCTCTTTTTGTGTGCATGTTGAAAACTTTACCGAAAATACAACAAATTTCTCTTGTATTTTGCATCCAGTCCTATTCGCTGGAGGTCAAGAGGGTCCTCTTTGGCAGCTAGCAATCTGAGGCACTGTGCTTTGTCCAGCTGTTCATTGTACATGTTGTATTTATGCATGTCAGCATTTGCTGGATAGTTTGCCACCTTGGTTTTTTGACGTAGATTTTCTTTGCCATAGATATCAAAGGAAACTCTTTTTTTGGGAGACTCAGGATCTTTTGTTCCCTTTGACAGACAGGACTGAGGTGAACCTGAAGAATCAAGATCTGGCGACAAATTTAAAACAGATTTGAGAACAAATGCACAGCCTCCCTTTAGGCTATCATTTTTGTGGTGAAAATATCCCTCCTATAAGATTAGCTCCATTTAAGCAAATATGCTCTTGCGTTTTGTAATTTCTTTGGTATTTTATGGATATGAACATGAGAAACGTAACAATAGTAAAACAACCTTCACGTGTTTACAGATGGTTTATTGCCTGCACAAGTAAAACTATATTTCTTAAATCTGTAACTCCTACTACATGAAACTTAACTTTATAGAAACAATCTTAAATGTTAATACTGTTCTCCAAAGCACCAGGGAAGAACACAGTTTTACGCTGATCAGGCACAGGAATTGGATCACCAAAAAAATCATCTGAAATCTGGTGGAAATTCCACCAAACGGCGCCCAATTCCCATGCCTGACCGATCTTTTCTCCTCAAAACAAGTATACGGAAAATAATTTTTCGATGACAAATTAACTATGGAAGCCTTCAACTCGTGCAGCTGAAAAAATTCTCATATCACAGGCTGAGGTATTTGATTTACTAGAAAGACCACATGGAAAAAGCAACCAAGTGAATATGCACTTGACAATAAACAAACAGGAGTTACACTACAACTGAACAGATCAGGACACTACATATACATGTACAAAGTTACGAGATGGCACTGCAAGAGATGGGCAACTATGAATATTAACCATATAGAATCAAATAGAATGAAAATCAGCAAAGAGAATGTGAACATGCAGCTACAATATAAACAAATTTAAGCTGAGCTATCAAGCAATAGGCGACAGGTAAGGCATCCCAGCATGTTCATTTTGCTATGCAGCAAAATGGTCATAAATGCTAGAGAGTTTGAAAAAAAGGCATTCCATCTAATGTATCAATAACAAAGCTGCTATGTAAATAACAAAGCTTCAAATCACACCAAGCACTGAGCAAAAGCAGCCTGTATCAAGCAATATGCATCAAACAAGACTACTCAATGTTATGAAGCCTAAGTAGTTGAAGCTCGGTGTTAGAAATGGATAATTACAAAAGTTCATCTACAATATCAAGAGTTCAATATTAGCACACAGCATTAGTACAAGCTGATCCAACACTAAAACATGTCTGACAGTATTCTATTTAGTTCTATTTCCACTAGTTTTTATTTAGTTTTCATTTTTGTCAACTGGATTTCAAAGCAAAACATTTTAACGATAAACTCCTAAAAATATATTTCTTGAACTTATTCCTGTTATTGGTAAATTTATAAATATTTGCTTCCCAGTAGGTGCTGTAGATATACAAGGTTTACCAAAATATAAGCCAGAGAAAGTCTTAATTACATGACTGTCAATTACACAAGTCTCTTTCTGAACCAGTCTATCGATTCAAATACTTCAGTGGTTTTCGTGCTGGTGACAAGCAAGAGGGAATGTCAGGACAGCGTAGATAAGGACAAGCAGGTTCGGCTAGCTCTGGCACAGTAACACAACAAGTGTCGGAGGAGTAACGATCACGCAGGAGCCTACCTGGCTGCAATATATCACGGGGTGATAGCAGATCAGAGTAACTACGCTTGTCACTAGAAAGGCTGTCACTGCGACGCCTGTAGTGTTCCAAAAGGTCCATAGCTCTGTGAACATCAGTAAGAAAACCAGATTTCAAACTAAGCAGAAATTGCTCTACCGCTTCTCTCATGAAAGAGGGTGTTTTCTGAAGGTCTTGGTAAAATTTACGATCACTTGCACTACATCTTTTCAATAATCTCATTTTAGTGTTTTACTGAAAGGTCAAACCTTCTTTGTGCATACACTACCAACATACCTTTTCAGTTTCTCTTCAGCAAGTTTTTCTCTGAGGCTGACACTGCGCTCACGACCTTTACAAAAAGAAGCACATTACCCGTAGCATAATTGACTAAAATATAAATTATAAACATGACATGAGGACTAAGCATATATGGATTGCTATGAGAAGTGCTTTTAGAATTTAAACAGCAAATAAACGAGCTCGTTGAGGTTGGGAAAGCAGATGGCCGAGTGGTTAGAGTACTGGCCTTTGAACCCAAAGCTGTTGATGCTCGTGTGTCACACTATCCACAGTTAACTCAGCTGTGAATGGGCATCTGACTCATTGGTCAGGAAAGTTCAGGCAGTGAGAGGTGGAGGAGGGCGGGGAACAAGATGGGTACTGCCTTCATGGTGCTGGTCCACAGAAAAGTGGGATTCTCATATGCCCCCACTCCCATACTACCTAAAACAGGTCACAGGACAACTTTACGCTTACGTTGAGCAATACTTATTGTCTGTGCAGCCAAAAATATTCAAACACACATCAAAAAAATTCCACAAAGAATGCTCTACCCCAGAAAAGATGTGATAGAATAGGAATCTTAAGCAATGTGTTCTTTCGCACTGTGTGTCTTCTTAGATGTATCCTACTTGTATACTATACTTTAACAAAAACACCGACATTCTCTGCATACTGCCTAAGCCCAGTCAGTACCCGTCTGCTGAGACTTTTGAGAACCTTTCTGAGATGCTTGCTAGTTTCTGTTAGAACTTTTCAAAACTTTCTGAGATGCTTGCTTGCCTGCTAAGACTTTCAAAAACCTGAGATACTTGCTTTCTAACTCTTTCTCTTTCAGTTCCAGTTGTTTCAGCTTCATCCTGTATTCATCCTCCAGTTTCTGCACCCTCTTGTTCTGCTCGACACCCTCATCACGACCGCTAATACTGTTGTCACTGCTGTTGTTTATATTGTTTCCGTGGTTGGCTCCCTCTGTTATGCCTGCAGACCACAGCTGTTGCTCCTGCCCACTCTCCAGCTGCTGGCAACGCTGAGAGACCACTGGGTCCAGCAAGATGTCATCGATGCTTGGTCGTTGTGAAACCTGTGCCAGACAAACAGTTTTGTGGATGAAAATTCCCCTTGCTCATTCTATAAAGAGCTACCAGTATTTCTTGTGTAACCAGGAGCTTTTCATATCTGGTTCAATTCTGATCAAGCTAAATATGTATCACTGTATTCTCAGTTTTACAATACTTTCATGGTCCTGTTTTGGCATCAATATGGAAGCAGTATGACCCCAACAATTCCCTTCGATCTTTTTCCCCTTTTCATGGGCAGTTTACAGTCAACTGTTTCAAACATAAGTGCCCAGCCTTCTAACATTTTCAGAAAATGCTCTAATAAAACCTTAATAACAACTATTATTTGCTAGTGAGAGGTTGGAAGCTTGGTAAAAACTACAACATATACCTCTGCTTATGGTATAAGCTCTTCTTATCAACAATATAAAAGATGATGCATCCTTTATTTCTAAATGTACCATTAGCTATCCATACTTTCAATGTCGTCACTTGGGAGCTTACTTTTTCTCATAACACATTATTCTTATTATGGTATAATTTGCTTAGCACTTCTTATCAACAATATAAAAGATCATGCATCCATTTTTTAAGCATAGCATTGCAACATATCAGGCTCTCCATACTTTCAATGATTTATTTAAAAAACTATCAAAGATCATAAATGACACCCACTTACACACTTCCTCTATCACTCATTCCATTACTTAACAAATTTATCGTTTACTCACACTCTCACTTCGTCATATTTGCTTCAAAAACGTAAAATGTGGTGCACTACTGTATATCAAGCTGGGGGAGTGACTTCCTAAGAAAAGCATTCACGAATCAAGCATAACATAAAATTTTTGAAAAATAATTGGGTGTTCTCTGAACTTATGCCCCCAGATGCATTTATTTTTTCATATGTGTATAATCACTTGTGCTTTAGTTGTTGGTATACACTTGTGTGCACATAACCATGCAGTTGAACATGTGACCGGACAAAGCTTCTTAACCTGAAATTTGTTTAGGCTGTGGTAAGAAGCAGAAAGCCTTACCTCTACTCTTATCATTTTCCTGATGATCTTATCCAGCTCACTTGAGAACTTAGATGGAAGTCGAGAGAAGTCTCCAATCCGTATCTTTCTGTTCAACTCATTTTGATTACTGGCAGTGAAAGGTGGGTGAAGTGAACACAGCTCATATAACAGACATCCTAGTGCCCAGATATCTGATTTATCATTGTATGACATGTTGTTTACAAGCTCCTGGAAAAAAAAACCAAGAGCAAATTTATAAATCCAAATGTTTACAAAGGTATAGAAATAAGGGCATTTTAAGTTGCACACATAAATTATATTCACATCTGATACCAAGCCACAGAAATTGACTGAGCCCTTTACTTAAGAATGTACGATGAAATAGCAATGATGTGCTTCTGATCAGCTAGGAGAATAAGCCGCAGTAATGACCACTCTGATCTCCACTTACAGGAGACATGTAGTAGGGTGTACCAACATAAGTCTGGGCAAAGCTCGTGTCATGGTGCAGAACCCTGGCCAAACCAAAGTCCCCCAGCTTGACATTCTGGTGTTTGTCTAGGAAGATGTTAGCAGGCTTGAGGTCACGGTGCAGTATAGCCTTCCCGTTCTTCCTTCTGTGGCACTCTTTCAGTGCAAGTGTGGTCTGGATCAAGATCTTCCATGCAAAGTCCTCCTCAACCAGGGTTCTGGAACCATTCGAAGCACAGTCCACTGAGTCCAGCCACTCTAACATCAGTGCTAGCTACAAGAGAAAATGATTAACATGGCTCCATTCAGTTTTCGACCAGGATGCTCCTATTTGGTCTGATAGGTTATGACAAGAATAGGCTAACATAAGCAATTTTTTAGTCCCTTGAAAACTTGTGTTACATGGACTCTACAGTACTTTATTTTCAGATTGAAATAATGGGTATGGAAATATTTCTCATAACAAATTAATATGGTTATCACAATTTCCAACCAGATTCTGACAAGAGTAGTGGTAATGTGATGGGTAATGGCAGAGCAAGAGATAGGAGCCACCCACACAGACATACAGATGCAAACACACAGAAGCAGTATACACATGCACGCACAGTCTCATAGGCGCAGCACAGAGGACCTTTGTCCAGTTGGGGGGACTTTCCATATGGTAAATAAGTCAAGGCAGTAGAGGGATGGTCAGAGGGGTTTCCCAGACCAGGTCAAGGATGGAGGGTGGTAGGGTCAGAAGTTTAGGGAGTGATGCAGGGGATGGGATAAACAGGGACAGAGGGGAAGGAGATGGGGAGGCTGAAAGGTTAGAAGTTGGGAGGACATTTGGCAAGCAGCGAAGGGTGGAGCAACTTCTGCCCGTGTGTCAGGATCATACAGAAAGGTGTTGTTTGATGCTGTGTAAGCACTCTCTGCCTAGCCAGCACCATCAACCAGCGCAGTGTTAAATAAAAGAGAATCTGGACCCACACACTGGTTTTGTGTTATGTACACGATGAGAAGAGAGGTGTGCTATATATCCTTGTCTCTATTAAAGTAATTAGTAATTACATATGGTTTAATCATACTGGCGTTTTAATAAATTAAGGGGAATTTCTGATAAGCCTGATAAAGTCATGGAAATCTCTCAAATAACCCAATAAATGGAATCTTTGAGAAGTGTAAGCCTTACCCCTCTTTACGGCAGCGCACAATAAGCGTGGCCAAGTCTCCACCCTGACAGTATTCCATTAAGATGTAGATAACAGAATGAGTGCGGTCAATGATGCGATCATAGTACCGCACAATGTGTTTGTGTTTGAGTTCCCGAAGTAAGTTTACTTCTGACACCAGCAACTGCTTTTCTGCATCTGACATTGACCCATAGTCCATTTCCTTCCACACCATGACCTGCAGAAATATATATTATTGCTTTTGCTTATCTAATATCAGAGGTTTTTTGTGTTGTGTCGTGTCCTGTCAGTACACCTCTCAGCTAGCTGTGAGGAGGCAAATCCATGCAGCTGTGAAGTTAAAGCAACTACTAACTGGACAAATTGCTCAATATAATGCTGATTTTCAGTGAAAGAAGCACAACAGATACAAGAGGTATTTAAGGAAACAATGAAAAAACAAAAATACCTGAAAACTAGCAGCATGAAACTTCTACTGCAGAAGGAGTAACATTTGTAAGCATTGGGCAAAGACAAACAGGATAAAACAAAAGACTTTTGTTGCTGATCTGCATGAAGACATACACATATTACTTCACAATGCTTCCCAAGATGCAAACATACATGTTCACGCATCAAATGTAAAAATTATACCCTATGAATACGAAAAAGCCCCTTCTCTCTGTAGATCCACAGCTAGTACACAAGACAGTAACATGGAACATGCATATCAGAAGATGGAGTGCTTCAAACTTATTGGCACAAACTGGGCAAAACCATAGAGATTTTATTACTTCCTCTAGAGTGGCAATGCGGAAATGGGAACTTTAATGTGGAAAGCATCCACCATATTGTGTACCTCAGCGACGTCACAGTGTACACTCAACACTGTAAGAGTACGATTCAACACTTCTAGGATTAGTATACATGCGTGCTAACCATAACAGTTTTCCATATTTTAGTATCTTGAAATCGAAAAGCAGGTATTTAAATATACAACAGATTTTTCAGTGAAAATTATGGCAAGGGGTAGATCTACTTGTTCATTCGTTCTTGCATTCTTACAATACATAACCAAATATCTAAAAAATTTATCCTGACAGAATTTTTTTCTGACCAACAATAAAATAAAAATAATAACAAAATTAAGTAAACACAAGGTAAATTAATGTATTTTCCCTCTCATCTGCCACTTATTACCGGACATTCTGGGGTACAAAAAATGGCATCTGCATTCCACTCCAGGGGATGTAATGTGATCTCTATGGGTTTAATGCATTTTGCTTCTATGTATAACGATTGTGCACCAGCACATAATTGCAACATGACATACGCATCAACCTTGTTTGATAAATTAACAAGCTAGTATAACTGTAAGTAGTAAGTAGGAAACAGTATTTAGCAAAATAAAATTAAAATTAACAGACACATTCCAAAATCCCAAAACAGAGAATATGGACACTACTGATGTCTAGTTTAGGAGGACCACCATCACTTGAAAAAATCCATACATATGTCCTATGCCTATTTTCATGGCATGCAGAAGTACAAGTGATAAACAGATTTTCAGCCTGAGAGCAGGCTGTGGACTGAACATAAGCTATAAAACTTAAACCACGAGCCTTCTGGCAAAGCAAAATCAGGGGCCTGGATAGCTCAGTTGTAGAGCTGCGGACTAGCAGGTGGAAGGTTGCTGGTTTGAATCCTGGTGTAGCCAAGGATTATTTCTTGGAGTTATATGTTGTTCAAACTCCTTTCGGCCATTTCCCCCGCACATTAAATTGCCTTCTCACACTGGCCATCTTACTCCTGCTATCAGTCTGGTGGTTCTTTCAGTGCATAGCTTAGTAATAGAACCCCATTCCCCCCCCCCGGCCCCATAGTGCGAAATCACCGCGAGGTGGAAGCACTGTCCCTTTAATATAACCAATCAACCAATTCTGGCAAAGCAGAGAAGCACTCAAGCAGCAGCAGACACAACACAACAAACATAAGCCTTATCTGTTCCACCTTTGAGAAAAAAACGACAAAAGAATCAGACTCAATCCCACCTCTCTCAGGACAACACAAATGTGAAGGTGCCAGTGACCCATGCCAGACAGTTCCGCTTGCCACACTCAAGGGGCAGCAGGTTTATGATCAGCCTGCTGAATGCACATCATGTTATAAAAGCAACTTCTTAAAAATGGCATATCGAATCATAGTCCAAATTTCCCACCAACCTTGCCATCTTTCTTCCGACGAACTTTTTTGCATGTTCCATATGATCCTGTTCCAACTGTTCCAATAATTTCAAAGTCATCTAGAGTTGATGCCATTCTGTGACTGTGTAGAGAACACACACACACACACACACACACGCGCGCGCGCGCGCGCACGCTGAATAACTGAGCTCAAGTAGGAAAAGCTGTAAGATTTGATGGCAAAACCGAATCAGCTGAGCAACCGTTCATACTATCTCTAACATTTCGTAAGTTTTATATATCACCTTACGTCCATAGCGAAACAACGTTCGATTACACTACGAAGCGGCAAAACGTGCTGTTCAAGTCCATGCATGAAAGAGTAAAGGAGGGGGATTCAGATTTACTCCGTTAGATAACACCGTTACGGCAAGTACTACGAGATCTAGTAGCTCCGTGAATACTCTGAGTCTGAACAGCAGAGGTCGGCTTCAAGCGTTGTTACGACACAATTGAATTACATTTGAATACACACTACACGGTACATGTCCTGACACGTCTATAATGGGGCGGCACTGGTTATACCAAGCCAAAAACCACAAGCCATTTAATGGCACATTAAGAAAGAAGCTGGAAAAAGTCGTTATACTTCGATGCGATCAGAGTTTCTCCTCTTCACAAATATTAAGCAGACAAACACTCCCATCACGAAAGAGTACAAGGTCTTTCGTAGTTGCCGGGTATTGTCATCCGTCCACGGATTGGCCCTTCTAGTGTCTAGAAAACTTGTTATGATTAGTTAAGCTGCAGGGTCAAAGGTAATGGGTGTTAATAACATGTGACGAACAAGATGTCGACTTTCATTGAAAACACAGACGGATGCTTGTTAAGACCAGAGCTGTCAGATGGAATACATTGTGAGATCTATGCAAAGAGATAAATGAACGAGAAAATGGAAGAAAACAACACAGCCAATACTGTGTTAACTCAGTTTCTGGACGAGGAGCAAAAAACCAGTTTAAAAGAGAAACTTCAAGTCTTCTTCAACTATTTGTACTTAGGACAGTGGGAGCTTGCTCGAGCATCAGCTGACCAGATCTGTTCACACTCCCCCACTGATCGGCAAACTGTTCAGAAATCATTGTTGGACATTGCCGTTAATCCTTATCATCAGAGGTGAGATAGTTTTATTTATTTGTCACAGGTTAGTATATAGTTACATAAAATGCAAGTTAGTATAACAGAATAGATGATTTCCTTGTCAAAGTTGTGGGCAGGACCATTTTTTAAGACTTGCAATGAATAACAAGTATTACCACATCCAAAGATTTAAAAAATAATATCTTTTACCTAATACCAATCAATAAACCAATTTTTTCTTGCACACCTATATTATGTTTATGAACATCCTAACAGTAACAGTTCCCATCACTATTATTATTGCTTTGCTGGCACAAATTAAGATGCCTGTATAACCATTTTGTGTGTATTACAGTGTAAATTCTGAAGTTGATGCAAAGTCCCCATCACGTCACATCATTAAAGAGCTTAGTGTACATTTTTGAATGTTGTTTAGCTAAATACATTCAATTAATAAAGAACAAATGAGGACCGAGCGCTTAAATTATCGAAAGATAACTCCAACAAAGGTGCTGGCAGGGCTCAAACATAGCCCTATGCAGACGTGTGTGGCCAGGGAGCTTACCGTACCCAAACACGTAGCAAAGAGAGGGCTGAAAGAAAGGAACTTGGCAGATCCAAAATGTATGTAAATACGTACATTCACACTATCAGCTGAATATGTACATTTGCCTTATCAGCAAATGTTAAATCATTATTGATGAGCCGAATGAACAACACTTTTGCAAGAGCAATGCAGTTAATAAGAAAAGGTATAGCTGATCTGAACTCTTGCATATATAAACTATTTTGTTAAGCCCATCCTTTCTTTATCCTTCAGATGTGCTATTTGGAGAACACAAAGTTAGTCCAACAGTATTATTTCTACAATTTTTCTTGAATTAAACATAGGCAGTTTTATTAACATAGTCATGTTCCACAAATCAGTTGTTGTGGGTCACCATCAGAACCCTGGGGTGCATCTCATCTGAAAGTGAACACATCTTTTTCTGAGAAAGAGAAATGTCCTGTAAATAGTTGCTTGAGAAAATTATCTTTGTGATCATCTGCGCAAACTAAGGTCACATCCTGTTAGTATTTCTAAATGCTCAGCACTTAACAGAAACGCATTGTTTCAATATTTGTGTGTCAAGTACTGAGTGACAATATATGTACTAACTATTGCAAGTTGCATGCTTGGCAAACACCAGATTCAGAAAGTCAAGACCACCTTGTTGAAACATTTTTCTGTGAGTGTTACTGAGGGCTCAGTTATTACACTTCAGTTATTTCACTCAAAAATAAGCCAGTGTTCAAGAATTATTTCAGATGAAATAAACTACTCTTTTTTTAGTCCAACAGTCAATTTTAGGCTAAAGGCACAGTGGTATGATGTCAATGCTCCTGATAATGCAAAACCGGGGATAATTTGTGCACACAAATTCAGGAGAGATGCAGTAATTTTAATGCCACTCATGATTGTGACACAGTTCTGTTTTTTACATTTAGCCACGTAATACTCAAGTTGCAATGGGTGACTCCTACATTTTACAGAATCACCCTCAGATTTCAGGGTAGAGTAGAGGGTCATTTTGACCCTTGGTTTTTTTGGGAAAAAGTATTGAACTTGAAGTAGTGTATATGCTTGTTATGCCAATAACTATCATGGGCTTAGATACATGTTCCATGTTTAGCATACATTACATGCAGCATCAGTATAGTGAGTAGGCCACTGGGGACTATAGTGAGTAGGCCACTGGGGACTATAGTGAGTAGGCCACTGGGGACTATAGTGAGTAGGGCACTGGGGACTATAGTGAGTAGGCCTCTGGCGACTATAGTGAGTAGGCCACTGGCGACTATAGTGAGTAGGCCACTGGGGACTATAGTGAGTAGGCCTCTGGGGACTTTGGGTGCTTTGTCTTCCTCTCACTTCCTATTCCCTCTACCATTATTCATCATCCCCCACCCCCACCCTGCTGTGCTGTCCCTGCTGTGAGATAACCTTTGTTGGTGGTGGTGTTGGTTTAGTTTGACAAACTCGTTGCCAAAGGAGGTGGGGAAGGTAAGAAGGAGATTCAGATGTGCTGTTGTGCACACAGTGCGTGAAAGTGAAACACGTTGTGTCTTGCTTTATTGTAGTGTGGGATCCAAATCAGTGTCCACCCCAGATGTTCTCAGCTGGCTAGCTTTACAGGAGTATGAGAAACTTGCTGGCATAGATCAGGTTTGTGAGCCTCATAATGTTATTTTTTAAGTTATATATTCACACAATCTATATATATATCTCTCTAAAACATGCAAGAATGGTTGTATGCTTAGAAATAGAACTGTTGGTTTTTCCTTAATCTGTGGAATTTTTGTGCTAAACTTTTGACAACCAAGAGATGTTTTGTGTTGATTGTAGTTACACACATTGCTATTGGAGTGACAGTTGCACAAAGAACTGTGTAAACGAAAATTTTATTTTACATGGACAATCAAGGTGAATGTCATTTTATTTTGAGAATATGACAACATGATGGATTACTGTCTGTAAATGAACCAGAGTGAGTTGAAATCACTGGTAACTGTTTGTTTGTACAGTTAAGGCAAGTAAGACCAATATTTACTAAAAGTATTTATTTTAATTTTAATGATTGGTGGTGGGATTACCCTTCAAAGGGGCAGATGTTGGAAAGTCGTGTACAGCTCTTTCTTTTGCAACATTTCAGAAAACAGAGGTGAATGCTTTAAAGGAGGAGGTGGACTTTAGACTGCTTTTGACACTAGAATGTACTGATGCCACTCCAGATATACTGAATGTAAGTTGTTTTTCTTTTGTACTTATCGGTTTAATGTTCTGTCAGGTTTTTTATGGGGAAGGTCTTCTAAAGCTGATACCTGGTTCATTGCTTGTGACAAACTTAAAAGTTGGTGACTTCCATGCAGTTGTGCCATATGCAAGCAAGAAATAGAAGCCAGAACACACACACACACACAAAATGAGAATTGGGAACTAAGGAATGAGCTAAAAGCTGATTTTATTTAGATTTATTTGTTTATTTTGCACAGGATCTGTATCAGTTTTACCAGCAATCCTATGGAAGTCAGCAGTTGTACTTCAGACTGTCCACAAATGAAAACTCTGAGCCTATTCCCGCTAGCGTGTCCAGTTACATCAAGCAGCTGCTCATCAACAGGCCTGTTAAAGGCTATCACCTCATTTGTGCTGTTGTTCGCAGAAAACATGCTACAGATATTCGTGTTTGTGAAGCCCTGCAAGGGTTATATATACAGTGCATCAGTTCCCTCCTGGACAGGCTGGGTTCAGTGCAGGATGACTCAGATCTGTGCAGGCAGGTACTTCAACTGTTGTCTTTCTACAATCCTGATGCATACTGGAACTATCTCCAAATACGACAAGTGTTTTCTCGCCTCATATCTCTCTCAAAGATGGAATCTAGTAGTTTCAGCATGCACAAGATTTTCGAAGCGTTGATGGGCAGGACTCATGGATACCTAGTTGACGAAATGAGTAAATTATTACAAGAGACACTCCTCTTGGGGGCAGGAAATAAAGCAGATCTCCAGACGAATCTCCCCTACGAAGAACAGAGGTGGACCATTCATCTTCTGGCTGGGTTGGATAGAGATGTGTGTTGGCAGCAGTACTTTGCTGCTTCTATCAAGTGGGACAAACACTTCCTTGGCTTGATTTTAGTAAGTCCAAAAGACTGTTGCTATCTCGCTAGGGTTTGTATGTGTAGTTCCAGACATGGGGGGGGGGGATTGGTCATGAGGCCTGTTCGCCTTGTGTATTTTGCATGCTTCTTCGTGTTTGGGCAACAAATACAAACACCCCTGCAAACCAGCCCCAGTGACTACATAATCACTGCCTCTTCTTCACATGGTGTCATCTCTTAAAATCTGGTTTTGATTTGCTATATTATTTCTTTTGTAATAGATATAGATATTATGGTTGGATAACATGTTCACAAGAGATTACTCATTAACATAAATTTGTATACAGGAGACATGTATCAGTCTGGTGCTGACTGAGCAGTTTGACGTGTTGAAAAGTCTTCTGGAGCCAAAGGAACTGCACCCACTGTGTCCAGTGGTCTTATTGTCTTGCTGGACATACTGTCAGTCCTCTGCTAGCGCTCGAAGACTTCTGGACACCCTGTGGGCAGACCCTGCCTCATGCCGACAGCCCCTTCTGGCAGCAACCTGCAACAAGTTGGCGTATCAGCTCAGTCTGATCAAATGGTGCTTGGAGAGAGCAAGGTACTTTTGTTTTGCATGTCTGCCCTTCCTTACTGACAAAGGCGCAGAAATCATTATGTATGCATGTCATGAGTTGGGTCTGGTGGGTCAAAGAGATTGCACCACAGATTCTAGTTGTGACCCATAAACAGCCCTCCTTGCTTTAATTAAGCCTCTAATCACCTTGTTTAAGCTGCCGTCTAGCTCACTGACATAGTCATCAGGTTGGGTCAGGGTAGGTTAGGTGTCAAGGGGTCCCTGTTCACACCTCGAGTCAGGGTGCTGGCTCTAGAGCAAGGGGCAAGGTGTTGCTGATGCTGGGGCACAGCTGGGAGTGGGACAATAACCCAAGCAGGTGTCGGGTATGGGTTAGCTAGTTAGGCAGACAGAGATTACGCATCAAAAGGAAACTTCTTAATGCGTAATGTCAGCCACCAAGGGCCAAGTGTGTTCCGTTCTACTGGACTTGTGTGAAGTCTAGTATCAGCGGCATGTGTCTTGAGCAAGCCGGTCGCTGGCGTGCAAGGAAATCTGTGAAGGTTTTGGATCCTTCAAGACTGGTGTGTGACTCTTGGCACATGTTCCTCTGCTGTGGAGAATCTTTACTCTAACCGGGCGAGAGGAGGAACCACAGAATGTACAGGAGGAGATCGAGGGACAGTGGACAGACAACCATCTAAGGCAGAGCCAAAGATCCAGCCTTAAAAGAAGGCTGCCTGCAACTCACTCTCGGAAAGAGAGTTCAGAGGTCGAAAGTTGACCTAGAAGCAGTGAGAGCGCTTGCGTCTTTCAGTAAGCTGTGTTCTACTTGTAGTCATGCTGTGTGTGCAGTTGAAACAGGTATGTGTGTCTTCATTGTTACGAAAGTAAAGCAAGTGATGGCAGGAAATGCTTGGTAGAAAAGAAACGAAACGAAATTTTTATTCCAACGAGGCCAGGGCCCCTTCTGGAAGGGGGAAGTTTACACAATGTGAATAAGTACAGTGACAAAGTGGATAAAATTCTATACACAAACCAATATACCCAAATGGCAAACATTTTTTTTATGAGCTTAAATGTTCCAAAAGCTTCTGAGCTTTGAACAGAAATACGGCAAAATTACAAACGACAGTTTTGTTACTAGCAGCTAACAAAAGAGCAAGCTTAAACCTTGATGGGAATCTAGTGAATTTAACAGGGATAAGGTCTTTTCTCAGAGGTTCTAGGGTCGGGCAACACAAAACAAAATGCACCTCATCTTCGACAGCTGTATGACACAAGCGACAAACATTCACAGCGCCATTGGTCGTATGTCTGTTTCTGTGCTCTAAAATTCCATAAATACCAAGTCTAAATTTTACCAATGCATTCATAACCTGTCTATTCATACTCATGTGCAAATATGCTGCTGATTCAAATGTTGTTTTAAATACACAATACGATGAAAACCTGTCACTTGCGTGAATGTGTTCATCCCAGAGTTGCCAATGTACATCAATCATTCTTTGTTTAAAGCAAGACAGAAATGTTTTAATGCATCCAAGGCCTTGGTTTAACCAGACACAATAAAAACCATACTCGCAGAGATATTTTCTGACATGGGTTGCCCAGGTAGTTTTGCCTTTACTGTCCAACATGAATAGCATTTTGTAAGCTTTATAGGACAATCGATGGTCCTCCATTCTAGTGAGCTTCAACCAGTACCTAAGGAAACGTATATACGAGTTCAAATAAATAGGATAGTGTCCACATTTGCCATATACAAGATCGTTTGGTGTCCTCCTGTCAACCCCCAAGAATTTTTTCAAAGCAAACAAGTGAATCTTTTCTATAGCAAAACCATATTTCAACTCCCACACTTCTGCACCGTACTGCACAATGGGCTGAATTTGAGTGTCAAAGAGTTTCATAAAAACAGAGAGTGATAGCTTCTGGTATTTATATAGCTTCCCAAAAATGCAGAGAAGCCCATGCTTGGCTCTGGACACAAGGTCATTACAAGCAAAGTTGAAACTTAGTTTTGTTGAAAAAACACACCAAGATACTTATAAACATTTACCACTTCCATAAGCTCACCCCCAAAGTACCATCTTTCGCGAGAAGCCAGATAACCTCCTTTTCGAAAAACAATAACGTTACTCTTACTCATATTCACTTTCAACTGGTATTTCAAAGTTGCTGAATACAAGGCATCTAGCTGTGTCTGTAGGCCAACTACTGTTTCTGCCAACAAAACAATATCGTCTGCGAAGAGAAGAATAAACAGCTGTAATACATCCGGTGCCAGGTTAATACCATGACGACCACTATCAATAATTTCCATGGTCAGTTCATTTATGAATAAAGAAAACAATATAGGGCTACATACATCACCCTATTTTACTCCTCTTGTGCAGTTGATAAAATCAGTGAGTTTCGAACCACAGCGTATCCTTGCTTTCACATCCTCGTTCATACTTCTCACACACTTAAGTAATTTCCCTTTAATTCCATTTTTCATCAAGATTGGCCAAAGTAATTTCCTTGATATACTGTCAAAGGCTTTCTCAAAATCGATGAAAGCAATATACAATTTTCTGTCATTAGCAAATTGTTTTTGAACAGCAGCAAGCAGGGTAAAAATGTGGTCAACAGTTGAATAATCTTGTTTGAAGCCTGCCTGGTATTCATCAGTGATATTATGCAGGGCAATCCATTCTTTTAATCTGTTGTTGACTATAGAGCCATATAGCTTACTGCTGACGTCACAGAGAAATTCCTCTATAATTGTGTCATTCACATCACCTTTCTTGAATAGTGGCACAATGATAGATTGTGACCAGTTTTCTGTATAGATGCCTTGTTCAAACAGAGTGTTAAATAGTTTGACTAGAAAATCCACAACAGTATTATCAGCACACTTAAAGAATTCACAAATTAACCCATCAGGGCCAGCAGATTTTCCAGATTTTAGTTTTCTAATAGCAATCAAAACTTCTTCTTTAGAGATAGGTCTGTCTAACATATCTTCATAATTGCTATCTGGTCTATCTGGTTCAACAGGACCTTCATGTGTTGGTTCATCCTGCTCCAAGATTTTGCGAAAATGTTGCAACCAGACATCCACAGAGATGTTGTTACTATTACACTTTTTTGTTGGACAATCTCTTCATTTTACTCCAGAACTCTTTCTGGTTGTGAACAGCATTCAGGAGTTCACTATATACAGATTCGTTAAAAAGTTTCTTTTTCCTACTTAGAAGACTTTTGTATTCCCTGCGAGCAGAGCAGTATTTGTTCCTATCGTCAGGGTTCAAACTCTTCCTAAATTTCCTCAATAGCCGTCTAGTGTGCCTTCTAGCCGCTACACACTCATAATCAAACCACTCTGCCTTGTGATTGGCTTTAGACAGAGATATTCTTCTATTCATTGCTGAGGCACACTGTTTCATAGCAGTATTAAAACATTCTAGTGCTGCATTCACATTCGTTTTCAGCAGCTCACAGGCTTCTTTCATTAAGTTTATAAAGCGGTCCGAGTGCATTTCATCTCTGAACTGCTGTTCATAGTCAGGATTCCAGACAAACTTATATAAGTGTGCTTTGTCTACTTTTTGCTCGAGAGTTTGTGGTTTGGGAGTGACCACTATTAGTTCTAGAGGCATGTGCTGTGCCTGAATTTGATCCGTAATACACAGGCAACACTTTGAAGACAGGGCGTCAAACATCTCAAAGGAAATCAAGAAGTAGTCATTAACTCTGTTTCCAAATTTGCTGATGAATGTATAGCAACCATGTGGGTCGCCTTTACATACACCGTTCATAATACAAAGACTCAAGGCATTGCACATATTCAATAAATATTTTCCATATGAGTTCATCCCTCTATCTTGTGATTGTCTCATTTGCTTCATATCATCACATTTACTCGCACAATCAAAAAGTAATGATTCATCGTATCGCTCAGGAGAAGAACTAGCAGTTCGACCGTTTAAATCGCCGCACAGCAGAATCAGCAAGTCACCACAAGCAGACAGACAATCCACCAGGTAGTCTTCCAACAAGCTTATGCCATTATCTATATCATACACTTCATAGAAACGAGAACCTTCTGGTGGGACATAGGCACACACAAACAGAACATCAGAGTGGGAGCCAAAAATACATTTATCAACGACGAGTGCCAGGAAATTGCCTATACTGCTCACTTCCACTTGAACATGCTGGACAAGGCACGTGCGAACCATACAAATAACCCCTCCTGATTCTCTCCCCTGTCTGCCTAAATCCACTGATGGCTTGACAAAGCATGTATGCATAGGGAATAGTGTTGCCTTGAAATCTTTAACGAACGTTTCTACAATACAAATAAAATCGAAGGAGTCAATAAAAGTGGGATCGTGCATTTTTGGCAGCAAACCACCAACATTCCAGTGTAAAAATGAGAATGATTTGTTTTCACATACCAAAAGGAGGCAGGAAAAAGAGGATCGATTGAGCAAGTCATCCTAATCAGACAACATACCAGTGACAGCTGATCCATGAGTAGAACTGTATACAGCTGTAGCACTACTTACCAAAGTGGGACTAGATGCAAAAGGGGGTGAGGTGGTATGTACATTGGGTGGCAGCTCATAGACCTTAGCAACGTCCCAGGTAGTAGGCCCACTCTCACATGAAAGCACGTGTACAGTTCGCTCTGCGTTGTGGCCGTGTACCTGTAGTGAGTTCATCACTCTTCACTTCACGGATCCGGTTACAGGCAACGTCACAGGTA
>SMGT01015429.1:84146-120311 GCA_004794575.1 Lanistes nyassanus | reverse complement strand
GGTGTACGATCAAGCCGCCACGACACTGCCCTAGCCGAGTTCCAGAGAAAAGACCTAAGGGCTGGCAAACCCCTAGCTTATATTGGCCCAGCAGTCCATCTAGCGATAGACACGCCATCGACAGATGTTAGACAGCTCAGTCGTCCCTGGACATTCTCCTGGCGGGGTAGCTGGTTTTTCCCCTCTGATCTCGGCCGCTGGTGGCGCCAGCCATGAATCAGTCCGGAGACCTGTCTGGGTAGCAGGTTTTCCCCTCTCAGATCTCGACCGCTGCCCGGCGACTGACCCTCCCGCACCGACCACAGTTACGCAAACTGAGGTGCCTCTGCCTCACTAGTATTGTCTAACTCTCAGGAAAACCCTGCTATCATGGCTCTTGCGAAAATTCCCATGACACTTTTCACGTCACGGATCCGGTCACAGGCAAGGTCAGAACCCACATTACGTAAACCCTTTGCACATGCTGTGACACATCAGTCAACAGCAGTAGACCTGCTCGCTCCTTCCACACACACCCTACCCGGTGTAAGGTCAGAATGTGTCCCCTTCACTACTCCCCGTGAACCATCACGTACAAGAGAACCAGGACGGCCACATCCCTATTTAAGCATGGCACTACGAGAGTCTTGCTGAATAGTACCATCACTGGCCAGCACATACTTGGTACCGTCAATCAGCAAGTGGTCGAACAACATTGTAGTCCTCTTTCCCTGAGCCTTTGCAGCTTTCAGGTGGGGTATCAGTTTCTTTCGGGTGTCGCGCACACGTTGGGAGAAGTCCTCACCAATGAAAAAGGCCGAACCTTTATGCTTTCCTTTGGCTTTCAGGATCATAGTACGGTCCTTGTAGAACGTACAGCGCACAATAACTGTGGCGTTCGGCTTGCTACTTATTCGGTGGACTCTGTCGAACTGAACAGCTTGAGAGAGCTCAAGTTTGTCAATGAAAAACTCCTGCACGGCCTGCTCACACTGTTCTGCAGTTTCCTTGTCGGGTCGATGCAGTCCATACAAAAGAAGGTTGTTACGCCTCGAGTGACCCTCCAGGTCATCCATCTTGGCACTCAGATCTTCCAACCTGGATCTCAGGAACGTGTTCTCCTGCCTTAGCTCCATCACTTCTTCACGCAGCTCGCCGACCTCCTGTCGCACACTAGAGTAAGCTGCCGACATCTCATCTCTCAAACTGCTCAGCCTCTAGTCCATGGTAGCGTCCAGGTTTGCAAGCTTCTGGTCAATACTTGTGTCCATAACCATCAACTTTTCCATCACGTCTCGCAGGGTCGGTTCACTCGCAGCTGCCGCGTTATAATCCATCATTTCCCTGCCCGCACTGTCTCGTCGACTAACACCTTCGCCCTTGCTATTTAGCCTAGTTTGGCGAAGGTTGTCAGTTTTACGGGGTCCAGGATTGGGTTCCACATCTCCACACAATGCAATCAAATTGAAGAAGAAAATTTGCCATAGGAACAAACCTACCACGACACCGGTATGCGGACCACCCAGGCGTAATGCATGGATCCCCACCTTGTTTTTCGAACGTCGCGACATAAACTCAATGAAAATTGACAAGAAACTTCCACATTTCACTCTGAAAATCAGAGGTATTGCAGGCATGTTTACCTGTAAATAACCAGTCCGAAATCCGATGTAAACAATACTTTATAAGTCGTATAGTTTGATAAAATTCACAGAGCCTTTGTATACATGTCTTATCATTTGCCTGAGTTGCACTCACCCCCGGAAATGCTTGGTAGCTGACCAGAAAGAAAGTTGGGATCATCTGCTGTTAACAAGCCTAGATTATCACTCATTGTGTAAATACTCGCTATCTGTAAATGATCTTCTTTTTTCTTTCACTGTATTATGGAGTCCTGTTACTCCTTTTGTTGTGGGGAGACTGTATGTGGATGGGGGCTCGTGTCACGGTGTGCTGTGAGATAAGCATATAAATATCGGAAGTAATACAGTGATAAAAGTGTTAATGCTAAGCTGAAAATAGGATGTTTACACTTGCTAGCGCACAGCGGATTTGGCAACTTGAGCTTGAAGTGTGATGATCAGAAAATCTTTCTGCATTTTTGTCGTACTAACTTTTCTTTTCAGACCTCTGCTAGAAAACAGCGAGTCCATGTCCTCACCAGCAGCCAGCAGTGATCGTGGTACAAGACTAATGCATGGCCTAGAGACACATTCAATCCTTCATGTCCTACACAGCTCCACACGCCTCGCTTCCCTTGATCCTCAGGAAGTTCTGCATCTTCTGCAAAATGTGGCGAAAGGTAGATCTTCAAATTAGACATGAAGAGAACTTGCATTTCCAATTTGATAAGCAGGAAACCTTGCATTGTTTCTTTGTTTGTGTTTTGGGGTAGAAAAAAATCGCTTTTTGGGTTTAGTGGAAAAGACTTTTGAGGCTTAGTGCTTCAACCTATATACATCTGTGGTGTAATCATAAAATGAAAATCTGTTCCTCTTTCATTTGTGGGAATGAGTGACCAGAAATATTAATTTTAGTATTAATTTTTTTAATTGTTTATTATTTACCCTTAAATTGCCACTGAAGTCTCATTCTTTTGTTGTTTTTCTTTTCTTGTGTATTTTCTATGAAATGTGTTTGTCGATGTCTAATTTAGATGGTCTGAAAGCTAAGGCAAAGAGTGTCCGGTTCCAAGACAGCAAACAGCAAGAAGCCAGAAGATCAGTTAGCATAGAGCAAGAACATGACATCTGCATCTATCGAAGTTACTGTGCTGTCAAGAACGTCATGGATTCCATAGTCTTCTGTTATGAGAATGCCAACCTTGACTTAATGAACCCCATCAGCATACGTAGGACAGTAAGACCGAGAAAGCTGGCCAGGGCATTTTCTTTAGAAACCATCAGTTCAAGCGAAGGTGACGAGTCCAGTGCAGGAGGAGAGAGCTCAGGTGATAAATATTTGGATGAAAGAAAGCTTCAAACAGGTGTGGCTTCATCCAGTTCTCATGCTACTTTTCAAGAGCTGTACAAGCGAAAAGTTTGGCAGCGCATACAGCAGGCCAGAGAACATTTGAGGCATGTTTTTCCATTGTCGTACAGAGTGGAGGTCATGGAGAACATTTTCTCGCTGTTATTTTGTCGCCACAGTGACCACAGTGACATTGTAGATGGAGTGTTGACAACAGATGGTGACAGCGAAGATGATAATGAAGGTGAAGAAAGCAAAGCTGGTAGCATTGACAGCCTCAGCTTGTCTTTCATATCCGAAGATGACCCAGATTCCCTGGAGAAGTTCACGGACAACCTTTCTGAACTAGGATCATCAGTCACCTCCCTTCAGCGACAGACAAATTCCACTGTCAGCTTGATTAGCCGGGAAGAGAAGTCCCAAGGACATGACGGCTTAGTGGTTGACAAACCTCTGGAACAGAAACTTAAACAACCACAGCACAGCAGTTCGTCTAATCTGAAAAGCCAGAACTCATCAGACGGCATGCTGCCACCATCCAAACATTCATCTGGTGCTGACTATGCCTGTGGGTTTCTTGCCAATGAGTACGTGACCAGGGACATTCTTTCTATGCTTAAAGATGCGCTGATGGACCTTAATGCTGCGAAATTCCAACTTCAAGAGCAGGCACAGGAAGATAAAATACCAGTGTATGGAAAACAGGGAAGAACTAAAAAGCCTGGAGGGCAGAGTGAACCCTCTGTGCTAGAGAAGCCGAATTGGTAAGGCAGTAATGGTACTGTACCTAATGATAATAAAATGTATCAGTTACAACAGGAAACAAATGCTACTAATACAACAATTTTGTACAGTCTGAATACAGTGATGTGTGTACTTTAACCTAGAAATGTTGAATCTCAAGGCTTTTAAAAGGAAGAACGCAAGGATCAATATCATAAAGTATTGCTATCTCTTAGTGAGACTTGAACATATATTTATTTATAATTTATTTGCAACATGAAAACATTTATAAATTTTCTTAATCCAGTGCAATGCTAGGAAGATCAAATTAATTTTTATTCTGTAGCTTTATGTGTGTTTAAGCACGATATGTGTGATTTTGTTCATAATCGTGCCAGTGTTGGAAGGCCGAGCGAAGAGACAGAGTTTGATCCATCTTTAGAGAAAGTGTTGGCACAGACAGTGCGCTGCAGTATACATGCTGACAAACTGCAGAAACACATTGCTCAGTTGACCCAGCACGTACATGAAGCTCAGTGGCGTTTCCAGGTTGTGGCACATGAGCAGTTGCCTAAGCAACCAGGGAGTGTCCTTGAGAAGCTGGTGATTGTCACTGATGATGACAGTCAGGTTTTGAGCATTTTGGATGATTGGATGAGCAAAGGTTATGATGATCACCCGGATGGTGAGTTTTATTTTTGAGGTACCTTATATTACTTACTTTCAGAGAGAAAAGTGTTTTCTTTTGCCCATCATATATGCTGACTTGTATAAAAGCTTCTTTTTTCTACATACCAAGATTATTGGTTGTTTTTTATTGCCCATCATTGCTAATCAATCTAATGTGCATGCAGACAAAATGTTTGTGGAAGTTTTTGAGAAGGAGAAAACAATGGTACATGTATATGTATCCAAGGGCATAGAACCTGGTCTTGATATCAAGGATAAATCTGCACGAAGAAAGCAGAAACAAAAGCAAGTCTTCATTCCCAAATAGAGCTATGGCCTTTCACCACATGTAGGAAATGTGAAATCAGTGCATGTATAATTTCTATCAGCTCTCGAGAAAGCAATGAAATTGCTACCAGCAAAAAAACCCAGTCAGCATATATGTATCATTAAAAACAAGTTGTGCTTCATATTACTAATCTTTTCATTATCCAAGTCACTTGTATGTAATTTGACACCACCATTTAATTTTCCAAGTAACGACAATGGCCCGGGTTGTTAAATATCAAAAGTATGTAATGCTTCAGTAAGATTGCAAGGGGAAGAAACTCTTAAAAATTGTGGAATCCCTGCACTAAGTGACTGTTTTAGTGTTACAGCCACTGTCTTACATTAATGACAGTCATGTCAGGTAGAGAGGTAAACACTACTGTAACACCAGTGATGTCATCTTGGATAAAGCGGAAAACAGGAACTAAAGATTTTCTTTGGGTTTCTTGCATGGAAAATGCCCCAGCTATGTGTTCACATTGAACACGTGATTTAAAAGCAGACCCTGCAGACCACTGTAAAACATATGATATGGATGCCTATCTATCACTTTTAGACTCAGTGCATTGTGTTTTCAGGTGAATGCAAACAGTGGAGGCCCAAAGCTATCGAAAAGCACTCACGGAGTAAGCTTAAGTCGGTGCCAGGCTTCTTAGGCTGTCTGTATCCTGCACAGCAGTCTATTGTGAACAAGATGCTGGCAGCACCTGAGAGTCTTCTGGTTATGAGCTTGATGAGGAACAATCTGGTGCAGGCAACACAGGTGATTAAGGTAAGACAGAACATGCAATTTAGGTGTGAAAGACAGGTGATAAAAGTAAGGCAGCCTTATGCACCCAAACTGTGGATGGTGTTGGTGATCAGACATTAAATTTAACCATACAGTTACCAGTCTAATCTGTTAATATGATGGTAGACAAAATGTGTGTTTTGGTACACATATTTCATTTTTGGCTGAAGAGAAATATTTAAAAGAATACAGCATTTTGGTACTGAGCTCATGTAGTTTGAATTAAATTGTGTCTTGCAAATGCTGATTACAGCTCATGAAACTGAATGAGAAGATGAGAGAGACGATGGAAGTGGCATTTGCTGAAATATACAGCACGACAGCCAAGGCAATTAGCAGCCTGAACTTTGAAAGTGGATACAGTGTGCCAAGTGGGGTGAAGAAATTCTCCATGAAGGCGCTGAGGAGTGCTGCTGCAGCTGGTGTGGCATCTGGCTCATTGTCAGACTTGGTTGAGGATCTTCTGGCCCATCCAAACATCCCGCCTCTGCCCCGACCGCAGCATGGTTCCTCAGACAGTGCCATGCTAAAGTACTTCAATGTAGATTCTACCATGACAGTACTCATGGACTTGGTCTGTACCTCATGCAGTAATTGGGACCTGTGCAACAGCATGTTTGATATCATTAAAGCTAAGCGCAAGCAGAACCCTGAATTCTTAGGTAGAAATGACACCAACAGACCAGAAGAAAATCCCAACCCTTCGATGGGTCATTCTGAAAAGAGAAAAAAGAGCATTTCTGGTGGACTGAAAGGAGTGAATGGATTTTTCCGGCAGTTGGAGGGGTTGCTGCATCTAGGCCATGGTGATGATGCAGAGAAATGGAGCAGGACGGAGATCGTTTCCATGCCATCGACTGCCACACCTTCACCTGGGGGGAGCTACTTGAGTGGTAGTCCTTTCACTTTCTTGAGCACGTCTGCACCCCAGGCACCACCTTCCTCGTGCCAGAGTCTGCTGTGGCACCTGCGGAACGTTGTTCCACCACTGACAGCTTCAGCTGTCAGGCAGTATGAGGGAACCGTGCTCGAAATTCGGCAGGCATTCGAACAGGCAAACCAAGCTCTGGCCGCCTCTTCATATCTCAACAGACAGGAAAGCATCAGCATTGACGAACACCACTTTGCATCGACTCCCAGGACTGCAGCATCACTCTCTCCTGCACAGCACAGTCAGAGTTCATCTTCGGGTAGTTCTCTTTCTGTCTGCTCAAGAGAGTCTGGTGCAGGAAAGTTGGATGTGCCAATACTCCATGTGAGGATGAAGCAGCTCATCACAGCCATGGAGAAGTTCATTCCATTTGGTGGGTTCTACCAGCTGCTGATGAGGTGAGGCGAAAAATATTGAAGGCCTTTTTTTAACCAGATAGGTGACAGGTATCCATCTTCAGTTTGCTGGACTCGTGTGTGTGTATATATATATATAGGTATATATATAGGTATTCACATATACAGATATACACATATACAGGTATACAGCAAACTAGGATGCATGTCTGTCCAGTTAAGAAAGGCTAAGTGGTCTGTTCTGAGCATGAAGCTGCTTGATAGTGTGCCAGAAATATAGACTTTGCAAAACCTGTAAGATATAAGTTATTACTTTTGTTTTACTCTAACTTGTTGTGAATGCCATTACAGCGAAGAAGCTCTTTTTAAACAAAAATTATGTTAAGAGAATAAGTTTGTTTGCACACTAGTCTGTCATTCTGTCTTGGCCTTTAGAATTTACTTCTGGATTTTATACAGACATTGAAATCTGAAAAACAATGTGAATGAGGCACAGCTTGCATGCATAGGTATAGGTATGCTGCTATCTGGGGGTATGTAATATATAAGAAATGTTTTGATTTGTCACATTCTACCGTAATGAGATTAAAATTGACAAATTTTTGAGAATGCCCCATTTTACAGTTTTCATGTATTGCATACATACAGGCATTACAACAAACGAGAAAGAATGCTGATGAGAAATTACCTTTTAAGTATGTATGAACATGTGAAGGAGCTGGCATACACAGTGGCAGAATGTGAATGTAAAACAGCAGGTGAGACATAAAGAACTGTTGACAACTTTTGTGTGTGTGGTTGAAGAAAAGGGCCATATAAAATGAGGCAGCCAGTTCCTAATTGAGGAACTTCGAAACCTTCTTTTTGTAAATTCTTGCATTTTCTAGTATTGCTAATTTTTTTTCAATTTAAGGTATTGAAGCTTATCATAGAAAACATAGCAATTTATGTTATATCAAATCTGTTTTGTAGATTTAAAAAATATATAAATGACAGTAATCCATCTGTATTTCTTGCGGGGAATTCAGAAACTCTAGTCCTTCCCAAAAACTACTTCAATATTCTCCAAGAGGGTCCAGTGGATATTTTGGGCAGGCTCATGTTTGTCAAGAGGATGCCTCCAGTAAAGTGAGTCTTACAGGCAATTACAGTTACATTTACTGTTTTCATAACATCATTGGTTCATGAAATAATATTGATATGAAATGCTCACTTCCTTTTTTGTTTTGAATAAACGGACACAAGTTATAATGAGATGACAACATATATATATATATACAAAAGGGGAAAGGGTGGTTACAGTATAAAACTTCAGTCTAGTCTCAGCTGCTGACATTGTGGTTACGAAGCAAAGCCAAACATTTTGTTTATTTGGTGAACTGACACAGAAGAAGAGAGCAAATAGCATTTAAAAGTTGCACAGTGGTTACCAGTGAAATACCACTTACCAGTGAAATACCACTTACCAGTGATAGCCTTAAAAATAGTTCTGACACCTGGTCAGCACTCCACTAAAGTGATTTGCACTTCTGTTCCAGGCTGGAGAGAGTGGCCAGCAAATTGAGCCTGAACCTCACCCACATCATCGTGCAGAGCTGTTGTCCACGCATTCCTAGCAAACACCTGCCTTTTACACCTGTTAACAGTAGGCCAGGTAGGTTTGTATTTCTTCTCATGGTTTTTGTTTGGGTTCCAAGAGTCACCAGCTAAGACAATATCACAAGAAGCAGCTAGGCCTTTACATATAGAGGAAATTTGTCGACTTGAGGCAAGCTCAGAAGTTGTGATCTGTGACAAGCACTTAATCACTGCACACCCAAGATCGTTACATGTTAAAACAATTCAGTGCACTTGATTTAAATTTGATGACCGTGCCAGACTTCAAGGCTAAAACTACACATATTCTGATCTAAAAGCAGCAGGTTTATGAAATATTTACCAAAAAAAAAGTGTGCACACGATTTGAAAACCGGAATTGCCTGTCTGGACAAAAATGGCCTTCAGAAACAAAGGTGATGAATTTTGCGAAAATGTGGTAATTATCACTTAAGGTTTGCATTAGAAATGCATGTGTATCATCCGAACTGTGCAGGATGTTGGCTGTGTACAGTGTTTGCTGAGGAATAATGCTCTGTGACCATTTTGGCTGTCTCGCAGTGTCGTGTGGCATTTCTTTCTCACATTTGCCCTTTCATTTTCATTGAAATTTCTCCATTAAATCTTTAGCAGACATGGATTTTGCACATCTGATTTACACTTTTGAGGAACATACAGTGTGCGCCTGTACTTTTGGTGTGAGTTTTGCCACTTTCTTGCTTCTTCTGTGTGCTTAGCTCTGTCCACCACCTACAATTGGTATCTTAGGTTTGATAGTGTGCCATGCATGGTCACTCAGATTTATGCATTTTAACAAATTATGGACGATTTAATTGTTCTAGTTTCAGGCTTCTGTTCATAATCTCTCCCCATTCTTCTTCTATGGTTTATTAAAAGTGTCAGTAGGTTATGAGGACGTGCGTTAAATCATTGTTAGCAACAACAACAAAAAACTCAAGCGTAGATATGGAGACAGACCACAGTGTCAACCTGTATGATGTGACAGACTAAAATCTCGAGCGTCAGTAGCCAAACAGATGGAAATTTCGCACATAGAATTGCTAACAGACAGCAGGCTGTGGACATCAAATTGAAATAAAGATGGTCAAGGTTGATCAGAACTTGCAACCACATCACTTCGCACCATGAGCGAAAGATCGGCACCATCACGCAGACAACATTGGTTTCAAAGTTGGGGATTGTGTACTTGCAGATTTTATAACAGCTGATGGGACAGAGTCCATATTGATGTACTGAGCAGTTTTGTTTTGTTTTAGTGACTGTGCTGTACATTCTTCAGGATGTAGATTGTACGTTGATAAAATTGTCCCCACGTACAAAATTTAGTCTTTTCCATTCACAGATGTTGAAGTGGAAGGACCTAGGTGCATTCACAACAGTTTCCATGGAGAGGTTGGAGCAGATCTTACAGCTCTTGCTAAGTCAGATCCAGAGTTTCTGGTCCGTGAGGCCCTTAACATACTTACAAGCACTATGCAAGGTAACCATCCAGCTTTGTTGTATGAAAAAGAGGCAGTGAGAAGTATATCCTTGCTTTGAAAGAAATGAAAACTTGAGGAAATCAGGTGTGTGCATTTTTCTCTATAAATTACTTTAATCAGTACCTTGATATTTGCATTCAGAAATTTCCATCAAATACAATGGGCAAGGAATCTTTGATGAGCTGGGCAGCAAGGAACTTCTGAAGAGCGAAGCATTTGGAAAACTGATGGCCAGGGTGAAGGCTTTGCAACATGCAGATTTATCCCAGCTCAGCACCCGGGAAATGCGACTGTGTTTCTTTGCGAACCTCCTCAATCTTATGACAGTGCATTTCCATCTAGAGACCTTCAGAGATGTCTTTGCTCAGGTGTGTTTATTCTGTTTCTCTGCTTGTGCAACAGTTGTCAGTTGTGTCCACAATACCCCCCTCAGTAAGGAGGACTGCCTCAGCGGTGTAGCAGTTAAGGCATCTGTGGTTTGTACCTTAGCTGAGTCATGTCTAAGACCTAAAACCTAGCAATGTGCCCTGCCAGACGCCTGGGAGTACAGGAAACAGGACTAGGACGGGTTGGTCCAGTGTCAGTATAAAATAAATGGGTGGGACGGAAGCCTGTGTTGTGTCACCAGGAGCACGTTAACTTTTCTTAAGCAGTGCCATCCGGATATGCGCCTCATTTGTGACTGGATGTTGAGCAGCAAAAATCCAAACCAAACTTCAGTAAGGAGGCTGCTTGAAATGGTTTAAACATATTCCAGTACTGTAATTGGGAAACTTTTTGTTGTGAAGTGTTACGATGACTAGCTGATCCAGAAGAGATTTTAAAACCTTACAGGTAAAATACAAAGTGACATGTTGTGGCTGGCATTTGCTAAATTTCATTGTTTTCAGGAACCACAAGCAGACTCAAAGAAACTTCTGCCGAGAAAATTGCATGGTATCCAAGGAGATCATTTAATGGATATGGTCACTCTGCTGGGGTCTTTCTGCTACAAAGTTGGACAGCTGGAGGTTCTCAGGTTAGCTTTGGGACAAACATTATGTGAAAGTTGTTGTAATAGTGCAAAGAGAACCTATATTTTGTGCCTATGATTAAATCCTCTCTCTCTGGTATTGTGAAACCATCAAGAAGAGAAAAATTGTAAAATGTTTATTATATCATTACATCTTTTTATTTATCCGGTATTTATCCATTCATTCATTTGTTTATTAGTTAATAAAAGATGAAAAGATTACCAGGCTTGCGATACTTTTGTATTTCTCTATTTCAGCCTGTTTGATCTCAAGTACTTAATGCTTGCCCGAGGTCAGCGCTTGTCCCAAACATGGAAATCTCTTAGTAGCAGCAGTCACAGTGAGTTGCCGTATAAGTTGTTTGCATTGATACATTGTAGCGCTACAGTGATACTGCTGAGAATAGCTGTAGATGGGTGCTGCATATTAGAGAACCATGTTCATGGTTGATGTTAGAGATGATAAGAATCATTTGTATTCTTATGTTTTAAAAAAATGCATTTTTTCAAACCATAGTTGACATTACTACATGAAAGTTTTACTATGTTTTGTTTCGGTGGGTTTTTTTTTTCTCACTTAGCAGAAATTACACCTTGTGTTGAAATTATGTAAGTACAGTACGTGTTACATCTTCTATAGATTATTGAAAACAGATTAGTGGGATGGTGGAGGAGGGGGAGCATATTCTTAAACTAAGCTTATGAGATGCAACACTGGATGTTGTTGTTGTTGTTCAAGCTCAGTAACTTTACACTTGTATCGATGAAATGACTGGAGATTTGAGAGAAAAAGATTTTTACCCACTTTTACTAGAGCCGTCACACGATGACCCTATGGCTAAGTACATGCCACCCAGTGAACCTCGCCTCCTGTTTGTCATCTCTGATGGTTGCCTGTCATCACCTCCAGTAACTGTGAGTAAAGCTGCTTTCATTTTCTGTCTCTCCAAGAGTATTTGCTGATTGTTATTAGCCAACCTTAATGTGATGTGTTCCTGGAAATTAAGATGCAAAGAAGCAGTGAGGAACTTTGAGTAATCAAAGCATGTGGGGGTTGTATGATTTTACAAAAATTGCATCATGAGTTTGCTGAAAATAAAATATTTGCAATTATTGTAACAAACACTGTTTCCATTAAAACAGGTTTTGGAGCCTAAGCGACTTTCCGCCCAATTGGAAGAGACCACACAGACTTACTTGACCCATACAGTCAGTGTAGACTTAGAATCTCACAAGGTAAAGTCACGTTAAATCTTGCAGTAATAATTTGTCTGTTGCTACGATTTGAATGCACTTTGCGACTGAATGCATGGAATAGATTGCATTGGCAGTATGAAGCTTGTTCAGAAATGCCAGGGAAGGAATTCCAGCACTGACAGATTCTTGAGAGAGACAGAAAGATATATATATATATATTAACCTCTTCAGGTGACATTACCATTCCTTCTTACCTCACTTCACCTTGACCCACCACCAGAAAGCCAACAGTCTACAGTCAAGCCTTATGACAATCTTTTGAACTTCCTCACCATTCATGCAGAGCCTCCGCTGGCAGAGAAACTGGTCAAGCTGATGGCTGTCAGCACAGATGATGGCAAAGGTACAGCTCTGAAAGATTTCTCTCTTGTCTTCTTTTACCAAGAAAAAAAAATTAGAACTTTTCTTCCATTTTCTGCCCTTATTTTCTTTGACCCTAAGTTTCTTGTTCATGTTTTCCTGGGCCCCGTTCTGCACACACTACACTCAGTATGTGGGAATTTTCATTTGAAGGCATTTGAAAAGTCTGATCTGGAATGAATGTGTATAGGTTGATGTTTTTGGTAGTAGTGTATCCTGTTTATCTGGCTCCTTTGATCTTGTGAAGGCATGGTCTTGACAGAAACAGTTTACACCTTTGGGGGTGGGGGAATTTTTTTTCTTTTCAGACAAAGCCGTTAAGGATACTCCACAGTATGAAATAAGCCTCACCCCCTTTCAATCAAATTTTACCTATGTCTTCACAATGGAGCAATTGTCCAAAGACATGTCATTGACCGACAGCATGAATGGACCAGAGAAACAGCTTATCCTGCACTTCCCTGGGGCACCCATCCTGAGCATGGTGACTGTACCACTGATGACTGGTGCTTCAGGCCAGACACGCTTGGCAACACACATCATGTCTGAGAGTTCTGGTAGTCAGGGTGACAGGCCAACGTCGTTAGCAGAGCCAGCGTCATATCAGGTACACACAATGGTTTGTTTGTCACCACTCTGTTTACTATGGGATCTTTCTGTTACAATTTCTTGCATTAGATTATTTTTTTAACATACATGTGCAAGGGAGGAAGAAGTGCAGAGAGAGAGAAGGAGAGTGAATATGCAGGTGCATAGATGTGTGTGTTTGTGAAAGAGGGAGGGGGGATGCTTAATTCTGCTTGTTATTGATCATGAAGGATCTGTTGATTTACTTCAGTGGTAGGAGTACCTTGTCAGTCTTGCTGCATTTGTCCGTCTTGCTGCATTTGTCAGTCTTGCTGTATTTGTCAGTCTTGCTGCATTTGTCAGTCTTGCTGTATTTGTCAGTCCTGCTGCGTTTGTCAGTCTTTCTGTATTTGTCGATCTTGCTGCATTTGTCGATCTTGCTGCATTTGTCAGTCTTGCTGCATTTGTCAGTGCTGCTGCATTTGTCGATCTTGCTGCATTTGTCAGTCTTGCTGCATTTGTCAATCCTGCTGCATTTGTCAATCTTGCAGCTGACCCCAGTGACCATGGACTATGTGCGCCAGACTTCAGTTTTAGTGGCCACTTTAGTGACCTTGCTGTGTTCCGATGAGTTGGACGACACGGATGCCCAGTTTTCAACAGATCACATTCCTGCTGGTTTTCCTCGTAATCGCACCTCTTCTGACATTTCAGTGGTGGACATCCGCAGCTACCGCTACCAGCGATTGGTCGATGACTTCCCCATCTTGTTGCGACACCTACTGGCATATATCATTCCGTTGGCAGGTGCTGATAACCCAGAAATCTCTCAGAGCAGTGAACCCATTTTGAAGTTTGTGACCAATGTTATTGAGGATGACGTGAAGTTCTGCCTGTTCAGTCCCCATGACTCTCTCCAGTTTTTAAGCATGCTGCAGAAGATGACCACTCGTCTTAGCCGACAGCACCGGTGGCAGTCACTTGTCCTTGTCATTCGGAGCATTCCTGAAGTGGTCATGGCCAAGTACCTTCACCTTCAGTTGCTGCATGATTTTGTGCTGAGCTGCTGGGCAAGAGAGGCCATTGTGAAACATAAGTTACAGCTGCCCCCTCTCTCACCCACTTCCATGGGGCCAGAGAGCAAAGTGCTGCACCAGCTACGAAAGTTTTACTGTTTTCACACTCAAGCTCGTGTGGCGCTGGCTGTGTGTGATGGCTTGCCAGTGGACTATGGACTGGACCTGTATGATCTGATCCTTTCACAGGGCATTCATGATGAACTTAGATTGGCTGTGGAGGCCAAGCGTCACTACCTCAGCGTTTACAGCCGGGTATGTGGGTATGTCGTTACAGTGTGAAAGCAGCAAAATTTGTTGTTTTTCTCGTGGTGCTGCTTGTTGGTGGGTGCTCATGTTTTGTTGCAATAAAGTCAACAGCTTATGTGGGTGGTGGTTTTCACATGCATAGACTGTGCAGTTGCTGTCTCCTTTCATTACAATAGATTACAAAGTACTTCCAGTCCTAGTAGTCGTGAAATAAGTGATCTGCATTTATGTGTGTGGGTGTGTGCACTTGCCTCTTAGTATCCACACTTAAATGTGCGCATACCTGTGTGCCTGTGCGTTCACATGTAGCCATGTTTCTAAAATTGTCAATTTCACGTCGGTATTAGTCTATTACTCAGACAGTAGTGCCAGATCTACTGCTGCAGCATGGCAGCAGGTGGATTTATCACCCAGCGCAACAGTGTTTCAGTGTTTTCCACTACTTTAATGTGGTTTTCCCTTCTGCAGATGACTAGCAGCATCAAGACCCATCAGATCAAGCTGGCCATGCAGGCTTCAGATGCAGCCATCACAAGAAAGACCTTGCCTCCATCTTCCAAAGAAACCCATGAGATGTTAAACAAATACTCCGATTGGCGCTACGTCTCCAGGATGTCAGAGGAAGATCCCAAGGAGGTCATGTCAGTGCTGATTCAAGTTGGAGACTTCAGCGTCACCAGAGACTGGGCAAAGCTACATCGTCTCCCTCGTTACATAGTGCTGGTACGATGTTTTTCATGTTCTTGGGCTGCTGTTGTTATGAAAATAGGGAAGTGGCAATTATTTCTTATGCCATGATGCTTTTGGCCACATTAAACAAGGTTATCATGTTGCTGCTCGTTACAGGAGATTGAAGTGGGATACATCCTTTTCCTGCTGAATGCTGGTACTTCTGAGCTTCTGGCTGTTTACCAGGTACTGTTGCCCCGCTATTGTCCAGGCAGTAATGTCCTTTTAACTCTTTGGCGACACGCAGCCTGATATCAAGCGACGGGCCCGACTGACCGTCGAGGACGCGCGCCCTGCACACATCTGACAGATTTTAAAATTTGCAGTGACGCATTTAACGGTATAAGGGAAGTAAACTTTGTATCATTGTAAAGCTCTATCATTGGTTGTTTCCCCTGCACTGTCTAAATGAGTTTCGGAAACAGTTTCGGCTTGCCAAACAAGGTTTAGTGTAGTGGCTGTCCAGGTCTACTTCCGTCGTTCACAATGGCTACACGTGTTTCGTTTGTTGTGTGTGCAAAAAGTGACTGTATTTGGGACCAAATAGTAAGTAGTATTTAATATTTTTAACTCAAAGTATTGTTTCCATTGTGATGCCGAAGAATAGATCTTTCTAAATATGTAAAATATATTACTGTGAGTGTGGTAGTTTTTAAGCGGTATTTTTTTTTAAAACATGTAAACCTATGCGGACTCAAGGGTCAGTCGGGCGGTCACTAGAAGGCCGGCTGCTTGTCGCCAAAGAGTTAATGGCCAGGTACTAATGTCCTGTTGATGCCCAAGTGCTAATGTTTTGTTGTTGTTCAAGTGCTAATGTCTTGTTATTGTCCAGGCAGTAATATCCTGTTATTGTCCAGATACTGATGTCCTGTTGTTGTCCAGGTACTCATATCCTGTTGTCCAGCTAATGATGTCCTGTTAATGTCCAGGTGCTAATGCTCTCTTAATGTCCATGTACTGATATCCTGTTAATGTCCAAGTGCTAATGTCCTCTTAATGTCCAGGTAGTGATGGCCTGTTATTCTCCAGGTAATTATGCCCTGTTATTGTTCAGGTGTTGATGTCCTGTTAATGCTCAGGTGCTGATGCCCTCTTAATGTCCAGGTGCTGATGTCCTGTTACTGCCCAGGTACTAATTTCCTGTTAATGTCCAGGTACTAATTCCTGTTAATGTCCAGGTACTGATTCCTTTTGATGTTCAGGTATGATGTCCTGTTAACGTCCAAGTGCTAATGCCCTCTTAATATCCAGGTGCTGATGTCTTGTTAATGTCTGTGTATTGATGTCGTGTTAATGTCGGTGTCTTGATGTCCTGTTAACAAATTCTATATCCTTCTCTATATTGTCAATGCCTTTCTTTATGCTCATATCTAATCCTATTATTTTTCCCCACTCTGTGCACATTTGCAAAGATAGTCTAGTAGCTGCATTATTTTACGTCTGGGCCTTTCTTTCTTGTTATTTGTTCTTGTGCGTGTGGGGGGGGGGGGGGGGTTGTAATGTTTGTTTTTATGCAGTTATTGTAATCTCACAAGGAAAGGTCCTGGTGTTTATGATGTATGTACATGTGGGATACATGAAACCCCATCATGGAGACAGAAAAGAATGGGCTGTAGTGTTCACGTGTTTGCAGTCTGCATTACTGTCATCATTAAGCATTGTGTATTTGTGTGCATGCTGCGTCTGTCTCTCATTTCTGCTGAATCTTGTCAGACACTTGAGGATTTACGAAGGACCGCACCAGAAGACTGCTATCAGGTGGGCAGAGCATCGCTGGATCGAATGGAAAACCACCAAAGTATCAAATTTCTTGCTGGATACATGCTGCAGCGTTTAGCAACACTCATGTCTGCTGCCGAACTGGAAGAGCTACGCTTACTACAAATTGGAGCCAAGGTTTGTTATTTTCTGGGAGATTTTAAGATGAAGCTTAAAGTTTTTAGATTCATTTGTTTTTTTTAAAAAAACTGTCTAGGAAAGAACTATTTCATTCATTATTTCTGACAAAATCTAATTTGAAATGGGTAGATGGTCTACCCGTAAATTTTCAGCAAACTTGTGTTTTCAGGCTTTGTTGTGCATTCCGGAAGTTATGCGTGGTGAATACAGTCACCTGATCACTTGCCCTCATCTTATCCTGGAACAATTGCTTATGAACATGAAGGTCAGTACGTAAAGTATTTTGATATTTTGTCCTCTGTGTATGAGGGAAAGAGAGAGAGAGATCTTTTACAGGCATTATTGCATGAAAGAATGGTATGGAAGGACACAAAACATCTGGATCTTGACAATTTAACTAGCTAATTTGACAGTAATTGCAATTAAAGTTGGAAAGACTTGCAGAAAATGCTTACTGATTAAAAGAAAGTTGAATCACCTGAGTTGTTACCAAAATCATTGTGTATCCCATGGCAGGTGTCTGTATCATTACAGTGTTTTAAAAAAATGTTCAGAATTTACAATAAAAGGAAGAATACTCATTTAAAATTTGATAGCAGTAAAAATATTTGTACAAAAAATTATCCTAATATTGTAGAATATCTGATACTATCTTTTTAAATAAATTTGCAGCAAGCTGCACTAATGTCTAATGGGTGGTGGGGGTTGTTTTTCACAAACACGGTGACAGGATCACACAAGCACACTAGAATACAATCACAGTTAATATCAGTTAAATCCATATGTCAACTCACTATGAAGTTAATCATTACGAAAATTAAAAGCCAGCCTTTGTGTTTGTTTAATTGATCGAATCTATATCAGAAGAGAACTCTATAACATTTTTAGTGGTTTTGTAGCTTGCCATTTCTGAAAGAAAGTCCTGATAACTAAGAAACTTCAGTAAGTGGAATATTATTACTTCAGAACAATTTGGTACTTGGCAGCAAGTACTTCCCTTTCACTGGTTTTGATGAATTTGTTTTTGGAATGAAAAACATTTATGAGCTTCCATTGCCTGTCTATTGGAATGTCGTCTTCCTGTGCTTTATTTCTGCACACTCCTAATGGTGTAGCAGAAAGCAAAGCAATCAACAAAAACACCTTTAGCGAAGGATAAAAGGGCATACAGATGCCCTAGAATCAAAAGGAGATTAAAAATTCTTTTTTTTTACTTTTCATCTATCTCCATCTAGGCATACAAACTAGCCACCATCCTCTACTTGTGGTCTTTTGATTTCAGGTGATTTGGGGAAAAAATTGTAACTATGACAAACATGACCAACTTGAACAACTTAAAAATTCTTTGACACTTCATTTAAAATAACAATGTCAGAAGACTAAGACTGTCCTTTGTCCTTACCTGCATGGGTCCATATAGATGAGCACATATTTAGTTTCTGGGTTTGCTGTTTCTTAAAATATAACTGAAGAGGCACAGCGAAAAGCCATCTGAAATCCATTATATGCAGTGATTTAAATAAATTGACAATGACATTACAGTATAATATGCTTGAAACAGTCTCTCATACAATATTTGTCATTTGTATCTTCTGGTTCTACCATTTAATGTTTTTAAATCCATTAATGATATAATGTCATTCCCACTTTCCAGTGACCTTAAACAGTTCACAAAGGGACAACATTTTAAAGATAGCTATTTACATGTTTTTAAATCCATTAATGATATAATGTCATTCCCACTCTCCAGTGACCTTAAACAGTTCACAAAGGGACAACATTTTAAAGATAGCTATTTACATGTTTACATGTTTACATTGTTTCAAATCTTTACATTTAAAGATAAATTACTGGAGAGAGAATCAGCTATTGAAATTAGCAGTTCCTCTTTCTGGTGTAGATTTTGGTATTAAGACTTCTTAAAGATGACCACATATTATGGCATGTCTGTGCTGCCAAGCATACCCACCAAAATGTGTTGCCATCAAAGATGCCACAAAGTTAACATTGGAACAAAAGAAAATTGTTGATGACCTCAAAGGCTTCATTCAGCTGACTTAGGAATTGTTTTCTGCAAAGGGTGACTTAGCGGGCCGAGTATTTAAAGAGATTCAGGATGACTTCAAGGAGATAAGTGACAGCAAGCTGCGAGTTGCCCAAGATCAGTTTAATGCTCTGCTAGTGAACTACGCTCGGCATTCTTTGGAGGTTACTGTTGTACAGGCTGCTCCAGATGTTCTTCGCAGCAGCACTCATGGTAAGGCTTTTTGGCTACCTGCATTTTTTTTTGGTGGGGGGGGGATGTTCAAATGATGATTGTCTGCTCAGTGTGTTGCACAGGGGGAAGTGTAGAGTGCATGTGTGTCCAGCAAGCTGCCTGTAAATCCGCAAATTAAGGTTTTCTTTGGCTAAAGTGAAGGAACATTTGATGCATGAGACAACACAGAGCTAGGTGGTCAGGGTATTAACTGAAGCTGAAGGAATTAAACAGAGCTCTTGGGTTCTGTGTCTGCAGAGCTGGCAAGACCTGATGGTGAAGCTGGAGGGATTAAAGAGGGTCCATCACACTCTCTCATTTCTGCATTTCTACTGTCTGCAGAGTCATCAAGGCCTGACAGTGCAGGCTCAGGGTCTGGTTCCAGCAGAGCAGACGATGGTGATGGGGTCACAAGCCCTACTCAGCAGCGCCTGTTTGCAGAGGCTGTGAAAGTCCGGAGAAGTAACGTGGACACGGCTTGTGAGTTCTGTTGTTTGATGCTGAGTCTTGGTTGAAGAGGTGGGGAGTGGGAGTGTGTGAGCATGCTACATGTGTAGGAGGAGCCTGGAGGAGGAGGGGGTGTAGGTGTGTGGGCATGTTTTGGGCATCCACATAGGGGCTTGGACAACTCTGCAGGTAGGCTGTGGATTAGCGTGGGGATGTTGCTGGTTCAAAACAGGAGTGGTCACAGATTATTTCCTGGAGTTGAATATTCTGCTGACTCCATTTGGCCTTTCCCCCAAGCATTAAACTGTCTCTCCACACTGGCCATCTTAGTGCAGCTATCAGTATTTGGTTCTTTCACTGTTTGTAGCTTAGTAATAGAACCCCATTTCCCCACCGTGTGAAATCACCTTGAGGTGGGAGTACTGTCCCTCTAAAGTTACCTGCCTACCAGCATACATCCACATGCACTTGTACTGATAACATGTATAAAGTAGTCAGTGTTGACATCTTCGGTTTGCCAGTGACTCCAAAGCAGAATAGCACACCTCCAGGCTTGAGCTCTACCTTGACCCGCCGGATCAGTTTCGTGTCCTCTCCCACCACCACCACCAGCCCCGCAGCCATGTCCTCGGGATCAGGAAAGTTCATCATGCCTGCAGCTCCACCACCAGAGGACCAGTGGGTCCCAGACAGCGCTGCTTCTCTGTGCATGGTGTGCAAGCTGGAGAGGTTCAGCATGGTAACCTTCACGTTTCTTGTTATGCCTGTGTGTGCATGTGGGTGCATGCATGTGTGTGTGTGTGCATGCGCATGCATGCAGGTGCATGAGCAGTTGCATGCATCTGTGTGTGACTGCATGTGTGGTTTAACTCACTACAGTCGGAAAGTACTTCCTTACTGTGATTCTTGTACATGATTTAGGACAGAAAGAGTTGCAATTTCCTGAGGTTTTTTACATCATTGACTATCATCACAATAACAGGGGATAATTCAGGGATGCTATCCTGGAAAATATGCAGGAATCCCTGACTGAAGTTACTAGAAAGGTGATCTCTCATATGACTGTTGTATTTTAAGGTCATCATGGCCTGTAGTTGTGAATAAGCATGATGAGGCTATGATGTCTTTATGCCTGCAGTTATGAGCAGGATTTGGTGAAACTTTGTAAGTAGAGAATGAGTTGTTAGCAATGCGTGGATATAATATGTACATCTGTGATGTTTCTGTTAGTTCAATCGACGCCATCACTGTCGGCGTTGTGGCAGAGTGGTGTGTGCTGCATGTTCCACCAGACGAAGTCAGGTTCGAGGAGTGTCTGCTCGCACCTGTGATGAATGCTTTGAACAAATGTTTGGTCCCAGGTAGGAGACTGTATATGTTGTTTACTCGAGTTATTTAATGCAAAAAAGGTGTACACAACAAAGTGTGTGTGCGTGCATGTGCACATGTAAATAGGCACCTGCATAAAGAGCTACCATAAGAGTGTCAAAACAGTGTTCACATGACTTTGCTTAATTCCACTTTAGACATTCTGAAATCATGACTTGCTACAGAGAGTCGCGTGCCAAAGATGAACAAGAAGTGTACAGCCAGAGGATGAAGGAAAGCCTGTCGGGAGTGAGCCCAAACCTTTTGTCAGTGGGCTTCAGCACCTCGCCGCGTTATTTGTCCTTTGGTGCCACTTACGTACGCAGCTTGTCGTCTGCCATACACCATGATGTGCATGAGTGGAAACTCAAGACAGACGAAGGGTTTAATGCTTACGTCAGGGATGAGTTCTTCTATGAGCAGGTGAGAGTTGATAGCTTTTATGTTTTTCTGTTTCTCCTGTGAGTGTGGATTTCTGTGTGCGCTTAGATGCATATCTGCATGTATTCAGACACAAATACAGTAGGCAAAAAGGTGGGCAAAAGGACTGTAAGCTTACATCCTTCGACTGTAAAATTTGCTCTACTGACGTAGTGATACCTTTGACAGCAACTCACTGAATCTATCTGAGAAGGAATTGCTGCAGTGTTGTAAATATAACCAAGAACTAACCTCTCACTTGACTCAACAGCTGTGAAATTTGTTAGCCGTAGAAGCAGAGAGTACGATAGTATAGTAGGTTGACAGTTCTGCCCTGTGCAGTTTGGCACTAACTCAGTCCTGACATGATCTACAGGCTCCCAGTGTTGCCTTGTGCATGTCCATACTCAACCACCACAGTGATCCAGATGCATGTGGCCAGCTGATACTCACCCTGTGTGATGAGTTGTCCAGTTTTCTCCAGCCTCTTGCTCCAGGTGTCCGAAACCTGGAGGTTGACTACAGCCTCATCATCAGGTAAGTTTGAGTTACAATCCTGAAAGAATACAAAGCTCTCAGGTTTTGGTTTTTTTTTGTGGTAAAATTGTATAAATAGTATGAATTTCCCCACACTTTTCTCCTGTCCATCAACTTTGCATGACCAGCGCCTTGTCAGCTGTGGTTTTTATTTGTTGTCTGTTTGTGCTGTCCTGAAGAAGGGGCCATGCCCCAAAAGGTCGACTTCCTGTCTGAGTCTCACTTGGCCAAGTTCCCTTTGTTGTACCTTTATTACCCCAAGACTCAGTCACCTGTTTCTTTTCCATTTATTTCATGATGTCAGTAAGCATAGCATTTTTGTTTATTATCTTTGCATGAGGTTACAAAGTTTTCCAGTTTCACAATCCACTGGATCATCTGTCTGCAATTCTGTGGTAAACTAATTTGACTTTCCACAGCATCATACGAGATCTGCTGTTCCGTGCCAAGGTCATCTTCCTGAAAAGTGGAAGCCCAGGTATGTTAGCCCAGTGTGATGCATACCTTACACGGGTCGACCTGCTGAAGCTTCTGTTGCAGGCAAACTACTCAGATCTGCCCACCCTGCATGAACTGACAAAAATGGACACTGCCAGGTGAGAAGTGTATTTGTCTTTAATGAATACGTCTACTATGTATTATCTCATTTCACCACTTAATCACGTTTCATATATCCTCAGTCAAACTTAATTGAATTTAGGTACAGTCGAATCCGGTTAATTGGACCACCGGATAATCGGACCAGCCGCTTATTCGGACCAAATCTTAAAGAACAGAATCTTAATTGTAACATAGGGCATGTTCGTGTAATCGGACCAGCCGGTTATTAGGACCAAAATCATCGCGTCCCGATATGGTCCGATTAACTGGATTCGACTGTATCATGATTGTCCATGTCTTTACTGTCATTCATGTCTTCATCATCATCATTCTTGTCATCATCATGATCTGTATCATCATCATCACCACCATCATTCATGACTTCATTGTCATCAGCATTCATCAGATCCTTTGTCTTGAAAGCTTACCAGAGTTCTGGACAGATGAATTATTTTTGTCCAAGTAAAAGCGAAGATGTGTGATGTGGCATGGGGGAGAGGAACACAGGTTCTTCCTTAACATCTAAATGCTGTGACAATAGAAATGGAAACATAAGTGTATTCTTGAGTTTGATGACTATTTTAGCATTTGCTTTCAAACCCTCAGGCGACTGTGTGACAAGCTGGTTCTAGATGAGCGCCTGCCTTTGGCACTGGAGGTGTGCACTAAATGTGGTGTGGACGCTACAGGTGTGTGGCTTGCATGGGGTCGTGCTTGTCTAACCAGTGGTGACTTCACAGGTGCTCGTGACAAATTCTTACATTGCCTAAAGGTAATGTACCAGAATGTGACAGAAAGTATTTAGAGAGAGAGAGAATTAGGGGATGGAAGAGAAAGGGAATTAGAGAGGGGAAGAGAGAATGGATAGAAGAAAGAGAAGCAGGACTGAACATAGGAAGAAAAACTGTCAACGGGGTATTAGTTGAATTGGGCATGTTCTTATTTCACATTTCAGCTACTGACAATGACAATAAAACCAAATGTCTTTGTAAGTTTGTATTCTAGATCGGACTGTGTGGAGTGGGAAACAAACTGTGACATTTAAGAAAAATCTAGTTTCTTTGGGTGATGAAATGCTGTGTTTAGAACAGCTAGTGCAGAACTGTTCTTGAACAGTGTTTGGCTAAGTGATGGGAAGGGACATGAAATAGAATTAAAATAACTTTGATGACCTGTCTTAGAATGTTGCATACCCTGAACAGGTACCAAAAGACAAAAACCAGATTGGATCTTCGTCCCGACAGTTGATGGACATCATTGATCAACTGGAGTCTCTTCCGCCTACTGGTGTCACAGAGGTGAGAAATGTGACGGAACTAGACTGTCTTTAGGGACCACTTTTTTATCTTTTACCTTTACAAATCTCTTATGGTATCCACCACTCGCTGGCTTTATTACAAATATTCTTGCAGTTGTCAACATTATTACTTGGACTGTGTGCTTGTGTACCAGTGTTCAGCAAGACTGAATGGTATTCTGTTATAGCAACCACGCAAAGTAACACAATAAGAAAAACATTAATTAACACTGTTGACTACATGACAGATTCAAATGCTGCTTGAAGCAACCAGCAGGGGAACCCTTGCCAGCCTCCCCATGCCAGTGAGTGAACAGGACTGATGTGACTTAAACAGATTTCTTTCTTGAAAGAGATGATCATCTTGGGTTGGAGGAATGATATTGCTGCTCGACAAAGAATTTAGAGCCTTGTTGGTAGACCCCACAGGATAAAACTGAGTGGCTACTTGTGCAGGTCTTGTGCGTCATGGCTGTTGTGTAGTCTGTATTAGGCAGCAGTCAGTATATATCATTTCAAGGGCTCCATGACCTTTGTTTGTACAGGCTAGAACCCTAAAAGTAGTCTTAGGTGTCCCTATGTGCACCCCCAACCTAGTGGTGTTGGCAGAGACAGGACAAAAACCAATAGACTTAATAATTAAAGAAAGAGCAGCAAGTTACTATTATAAGATACAGTGCCTTCCGGCAGATCATCCAGTCAGACAGATACATACCACACCACACAAACACCGGACAGGCAAACCTACTCCACAGCCTAGCATTCAGAAACGCACCCAGAACTTGGAACAAACAAATGGGGCTGATGTTGACATTCAAGCCCCTTACCCACATGTGCACCCCAATGCTCCACCCTGGACTATACAGCAAGCAATTCACCAAATATAAGAAAGAGATACACTTTGGCAAAATCATAGCAGATTTCAAACAGAAGATGAAAACCACATACAAAGATCACTCCCAAATGTATACCGATGGCTTGCATGAGCCAACCATTCATGCTGCAGGTATAAGAGTTTATGCATCCAAAGAAGCAGCTATCTCAGGCGAGCTTCCAAATCACGCATCAATATTTACAGCAGAACTCATAGCAATACTTGCTGCTCTTCATATGATAGGTATAAACACAGCAAACCCAAAATCAGACAGAGAAAAGCTATTTGTAGCCGTTTCTGACTCGCTGTCGGCACTGCAGGCGATTCAAAACCAGTCATCAGAAAGATTAGATCTAGTGTACAAAATATTATCTCAAGTAAATACACTACACAAAAAAGGCATAACGATAAAATTCCTCTGGGCCCCTTCGCATATTGGGATAAAAGGTAATGAAGAAGCAGATAGACTTGCTAGACAAGCGATAAAGCCAAACCCTAACATAAAACTTATCCTAATAAACATGCCTATTTCAGCAGAAGAAAGGAAAATAGCTATTAAACCAGCAATCGAACTGAGATGGGAGGAGACCTACAAAAAAGAAGCTAAAGGAACAAGAAAGGAAATAGAAGAACTACCGAGTAACAGTCTAATATTATTGAAATCTACTAGAACAAACCCGGCAAGAATAAGCAGAATGAGATTAAATGGCGAAAACCACATGATGTACAAAAATCCACTAAGCTGTAGCTGTGGTGATAAGTTTAACACATCACACGTGGTGTTAGAGTGCAACCTAAATAAAGAAAGGGTAAACCTTAAAGAACTAAACAAATATAAACTACCACTAAATTTGAAATCAGCCCTTAACCCACGCAAAGATCTATGGCAGCACATACTTGAGCTTACAGTCCAGGTAGTAAATAGCCATCCTGAAGCAAGACACATCTAATAATAATTTTTAAAAATCCAAAATTAAAGTGTCATTTAAAAAGGGAGGGAAATTTAACCCTAACCAAAAAGTAGCTCTTAAAGATAGATCAATAGGAAACAGCCACCAGGGACAGTGACGACAGCAAACCACAGCAGCCAGGACACTACAGAACACCAACAACCTCCATCACCACCACAGCTGCCGCAGTCAGAGCATGCCTCCAGCCCCAGTCACCACCTTCCCCTCACCCCTATAGTGCGAAATCACCGACAGGTGGAAGCACTTTCCCCTAAACAAACTGCAGTGACTTTTGTTGGAATTTAATGTATACCATGATGTCCTTGTTACATTGGTGAGTTCACCAAGAACTGGGATTTCTTTAATGCCAAGTAAAATGTAAAAAGTTTCTCTGTGTTTTGTTGAGCATTTATTGTCATGTAGTCTAGAGACAATACAGTCTGTTGTGTTTAGCAATTGTTAAAATGAATTTGAAAGATTGTAGTCAACTGCATTTAGTATTTGTTATAATAAAATAGACACTAGACAATACAACTCGGTACCTTGCAAAGTGATCTTCCATTCTGGTTTCCAGGGACAGCAAGAGGAGACAACATTACCAAGTCTGGTGTTCCAGGAATGCATGTATTATTTGCGTACATATGGTACATATAGTGACCAGCTGAAGTTTCTGGTTCGTAATGGCTGTTGGAACAAGGCTCTCAAATTCTTTGTTGACAATGTAAGTGAAGGTGTATTCTTGTATAAACCTTACATATAGCCATGTTGGAAATAATGTAGTTAAATTCAGTTACAAAATTCCTGTTAAGAGAATCTGGATAAGGATGTGCATCTATGGCAACATTTCTGTTGCCAGTATAGTTTGTTACCAAGTCCATGATTCTGTATGTGTTTGTGAAAATAGCATTTGATAAGTATTTAGAATTAAATAGAAAATTATGTTCTGTATTGCTAGGAAATCGTTGAAATTTTTAAGGAAAAGAATGTCATTCATAAAGTAATAGTGGAGTTAAATCAGCTGGGAAAATCCTGAAGTCAAGGATATCCGTAAATTTTGAGTCATAGCCATAAGCTGTCTTGAAAAAACAATTTAAAACAAATACTCTTTTTGAAAACTCACCATTGGCAGCAATGAGTCTCAGAAAAAATGTTCCACAAATTTTATCTTTTAAAAATGTTTTATCTTTTAATTTTTTAAAAAGATGATAAATTTGTGACTTGCTAGTGTCCGAAAAATAAATTATGTCTGTGTGAGATAGTGCTTGCAGGCATAGTGTTAGTTTTTGTGTTGGTGCAACGAATAGATTATGCAGCATTGAAGTCTTAAAAGGTGTTGTCAGAAAATGGAGCATTAAGCATAAAAACTTTGAAAATATGTGATAAAATATTTGAAAGTTTCTTAGAATCATTGTGCTTGAAAAGTTTGACAATATAATCTCCTTTGCCATTTAGACTAAGGTATGAACGACGTCGACAATTCTAACAACTGTTACAATCGTTTATGGATCTTAATAAAATATAGTTCAGCCATTTTAAAACATGTCAGGGATTACGACAGTTTTTACAAAATTGTGGGGTATCATGAATTTGTGATGGATTTTTCATCAACAGCAATGTTCCTCTGAAGTCTTTGTGGACTCGTTACTTTTGCCATCACTGCAAGGAGGGGAGATAACACGCCTCCTGGAGCAGCTCTGGATGCACGACTCCTCTTTAGAGCAGTGGATGCCACACCTGACAGCATCCTGTCGGTATCTTCTGAAGAACAAACGCTTCCATGTCTTGTACAACATGCAGCTGTTTATGAAGGTCAGTTCTTCCACATAATGTATACAACAACTCATTGTGAAGGTTACTAGAGGGCCATTCCACATAAACTTACGTCATTAATCGCATGATTGTATTGTGCATAGTGAGTACGTGATTGTCCTGTGCATAGTGGATATGTGATTGTCCTGTGTGTAGTGGATATATGATTCTGTTCATACTTTTGTGTGGATATGGGATTGTTCTGTGCACAGTGGAGGAGTGGCTGTTCTGTGCCCATGTAGGTATGTGATTGCTTTGTGATTGTCCTGTGCACAGTGGGTATCCAATTGTTTTATGATTGCCCTGTGCACAGTTGGTAGGCCATTGTTTTGCGATTGTCCTGTGCACAGTGAATATGTGCATAGTGTGTACTGATTGTCTTGTGATTTTTCTTTGGATGATGGGTACACATTGCATCAGTGCTTGGCACTTTTTCTTCATGCCATCTTCTCCAGCAGTCAGCAGAATATTTTCTTTGTGTCTGGTACATCCATGTGCATTCCCTTGCTTGTGTCTTTTCCCTTGGCATTTATGCACTTGTTCACATCCAGCCTCAGACATATGCATGGACTCACAGATGTTGGTATGCACTGCCTTGGGTTGTCAGTGGCACCTCAGGAGTTGTTTCACTTTTAATGTGTTCACAGGATTATGTGCGGGCAGCCATGAACTGCTACAACTACTTCTACCAGCAAGGCGCCCAGAGTTACCTGGACTTGGCTGCTAGGCTGCAGTTCCTCTTCATTGCGCAGGAGCATATGCAAGCGTACCTCGACCCTCAGAAATGGGGAGCAGTGCGACACCCACTCTTTTCCTCGACAACATGCACGCCGAGTAGATCTGAAGACCGGACTTCTGCTGCAACTCAGCAGTCATTTCAGTTGTGTCTGTCAAGAGATGAAGCTGGACGGTATGCAGAGGACATTTTTCTATTCCTGTTTATGTTTAAGCTGCTAGGGTTTTTTTTCAGTGCTTTTTGTTGTTTTCTTACAGCTGCACTAACTTCTTATCAGGATTTTTCAAACAAGTGCTTGAAACATAATAATTTTTAAAATGCTGAAACAGAAATGCATTGTCTTTTCACAATTTTTGCATTGGCATGCTAGGAAATAACTAGATGAACCTTGGCTCTTCAAATTCTTCAGAATCATGATGGTTAGAAAATACTTCAAATTTGCCAACCAAAGAATTATCCCAATCATTTTTTTTAAAACTTGGATGAGACTAGAGACCTGTTGCAGGCTATTATCAGTTCACTCTTTGTAAATTAAACATTTTAATGTTGAGAACAGCCTGAATTACCAAGCTACTATAGGTCATATGTGCTGTATCCTGTCTGCAGAAACCTGCGTACCATTGCCCTGCAGATTGAGGTGACACAATATCTGGAGAAATGTCTGACCAGTAACCTGGGTGAGGCTACAGCAGTGGCCACCCAGTATGTGGCCAGTGCTTCATCTTCTGGTGCTGTGCCCACACTTTTTGGCAGCAGTGAACAGCGCAAAGATGTGGTGAAAATGGTGAGATAAATCAGTGAATCCAGGCAGTCATTAGGTCAGCATTGTGTTGTCCCACCCAAAATACATAAACATACAGAAATGAATCTACAGTTTTTAGACAGGGTTTGATCTGTTCTTGAAACATTAATGTTCAGCAGTTGGCTTTGTACTTTATTTTTGTGTTTAAGAGATGTTTGTGGACGTTTGCTGTCTTAGAAGAAAACTTTAATGGAAAAGAGAGAGAAAGAGACCATTGTGGATATTTTTTATGTTTGCTTATGCATTTGTTTTTGTTATGTTTATATAACCAGGTGCTTCTGAGTGGTGGTTCAAAGTCTTTGCCAGAATCTGTTGATCTTGCATTGAGAATTATTACAGTAAGAAACTGTTTTTCCTATTTACTGCATTATTATTTCTAGCTGCTAGCTTTAAGTAATTCCAAACATTTAGAATGCAGATTTTTTTATGTGAAGCCAAGTAAGTCAAAACCACTGCAGGCGCAGGCCATATCTGATATTCATCAAAAGGGCTGTTTTAATCGGAAAGTATGGGTGTGTATGGTTAATGCTAGTGAACCAAAGGATTGACGAAGAATCAAATATCGGAGCATTTCTATTATGAGGTTTCATCACCAGCCAGTTGTCATAGCTCTGAATCTGCTCACATTGTTTCCACAGGAATATAAACTGCTGGCCATTGGAATCTTGAAGAAAGTTGTATCTGAGCTGGTCAAGCAAGCCCAGGTGGCAGACATGATGGAGGTGCTGACGATGACCAGTCAGCAGAAACTGTTAGATGACGACGAATGGGATGAGCTGGTCAGCACAGCTTTGCTGGAGATAACGGAGAAAAAGTTGGAGGTAGGCACTGCTAATATGTGAATACATCCATGTCCTGGGGATAATGGGGAAAACAGCTGGAGGTATGAGCTGGTGATATACATGCCTGCAGAGCTACTGGTAACGCACAACCCGGGGTAATTTATGCACAAAAATTTAAGGAGGATGCAGAGTTTAAAAGCTGTGCATGCCTGTGATGCACAGATTTTAACATTTGGCAAATTAACATAAAAAACTGCTTGGGTTGACCCCTGCTGTTTATAAAATGACTTAGATTTCAGGCTAGAGGGTTATTTCGACCCTTGGTTTTAAAAAAAATTTCAGAAGCACTGTCCTGTTCAGCATTTGTTCATGTATTACTGTGTATGTGAACAGATGTTTACCTCTCTGCTAAGCGTGTGACCACCTTGGTGGTCCAATGGTTAAGGCATCTGCTTCCGAGGCAGCTGGACGAGGCCCATATCAGAATGGTCTTGCTTAGACAAGTTTATGTGCTCCCACATGTGGCATTGCTGACGCAACACAGGCCCCAGTCCAACCCAGTCACATTATACCGATACCGAGCCAACCAGTCCTACTACTGTTCCCTGTAGTGCCAGGCGTCTGACAGACCAGCTACTAGATTGCCATTTTAAAAAAATCTTAGGTGTGTCTCAGCCGGGGCACTAACCACAGACCTCCCGCCTCAGAAGTAGATGCCTTAACCACTAGACCACTGAGGCGGTCTTCTGAGGCAGGAGGTCAATGGTTTGCATCCAGATTGAGTCATATTTAGACTTAAAAATTGTCAGTCTAGAAGCTGCCCTCCCAGTGCCTGTCACCATAGGGAACAGTACTAGGACTGGTTGACCGGGTGTCAGTATAATGTGACTGGGTGGGACTGATGCCCATGTGTTGACAACAGTCCCAGTCCGGCACCACTGTAGTTGCATGTAAGCAACACCATCTTGATATGCACCTAGTTTGCAATTTGTTGTAAAGCAATTAAAACCAAACCAAACCCTGCAAAGTTTGAGACATGTTCATCTTCCTGATTTTTGAGGGTTTCTTTGTGTATTTTTTTTCAGTCCAAAGATGAAGCTGAAACTCTGATCAAACTGATCAAGAAGGAACCTAACAGGGTATGTGTATATGAAACTAGACCTCTTACTGTCTGTACTACTATGGACAGGGTATGTGTATATGAAACTAGACCTTTTTACTGTCTGTGATACTAATATGGACAGGGTATGTGTATATAAAACTAGACCTCTTACTGTCTGTACTTCTAATATGGATTTTGATATTGTCATACCCATGAGAAACGAAGAGATGAAAAATCAAAGATCATTCTAAGAGATGAATAGTGATAACTGATAAACTAGATCCTGATCATTTCACTGGAAGCCAGCCACACTTTTGCACAAGCTTCATGATAGATAAGACAATGCATGTATGGCTTATTTTCCCTGTGCAGATCAATGCCTTTATATTGAGTGGAAGGTTACGCTCAGCATATCTGACCGCAGCAAAAAGTAACCGCACACAGGACATAATTCGGATCATGGCAGCAGCAGAACGGATGGGCCAGGCAGCTGTGCGCAACATCTGCAAAAAATGGCTTGACCAGCAGCAGAAAATGGATGGTGATGGTGGAGCAACCAGGAATTGATGTCAGCTACATCTGGAGTCACAGTGAACTCAGTGTCTGTGTCACTGTGAATTTAGTTTCCTTGTCACTGTGAAATTACTGTGAATTTAGTTTCCTTTTCACCATGAACTTTTCTCTTGTGATGGTGTTTGTCAAGCTGAACATACTGTTCTTGTCACCGAACCTTTTTCTTGTGACAATGAACTTGGTTTCCTTGTCACTTTATTAAACTTAGTTTTGCTGTCACTTTGAATTTCTGTGAACATGTTGTCACTGTTAACTTAGTTTCCTTGTCACAGTGACCCACTCTGAACTTAAGATTTTTTGCCACTGTTCTGAACTTAGTTTCCCTGTCACTGTAAATTTAGTTTCCTTGCCTGTGTGAACTTTGTGGGTTGGAGGCTTGAGACACGGAGGCAGGTCAGTATTATTTGTATAAAAAGCATGCTTAAAACTAAGCAACAGAAAGGCTGCAGGATCATGCAGTTCTTGTTTAGATGATGTGTAGATTGGTTGGTGACTTCTTGGCATGGCATGTTACCTGGGACTGTGCAGGTGACAGCATGTTAAACTGAATACGGGAATAGGTAGCTGTAGTTCTTGCCAGCGTAAAAGAACAGCCTAATCATTCATGAGGGGTAAATAAGATGTCTCCACACACGAGAGCAATTTTGCCAAAGTGCTGTAACTGTTGTTACCACTTTTCATATCCTCAGATTAAATTACAACCGGACACGTTTGCCAACATGTCTTGCTCAGGGCAACCCCAGCCTTATCTTTTTTGATGGCTAAGGCTCTTGGCGCTGAGAATTTGACGGGGAGCTTGTTTGCATTTTTTATGGGAGTGGGTGGGGTTTTTTCTTTAATTAGATCACATGACTCACTACATGTATTTTTTGTTCGTGTGCATGTTTGGAAGACCGTTACTAAAAAGGATTGTGATTGTGCTTGACTAAAAAGAGGTGTGGAAGTGAACTTCACAAAAGAATATGATTTGTTACTATATGCACTGTGATTGGTCCTACTCTTGCTGTTGTGAACGCTGTTGAGGTCTAGATAATATTAGTTTTAACAGTGATCATTCTTGTGCAATATTTACAATATGAATGGCATCAAGCTGTGGGTTTCTTGCTGGATGTAACCATTTTATTTACTTGCACAAAATAACATAAGTCATTTACCAAACAGAACTATTTAATATTTGTTACTGCAAATGTTTCCACATATTTTCGTAAAATTGCTTTATTACTACAAACACCCACTAAAAGCTCTGTACTTTTAATTTAATTTTTCTTCCAGACCTATGGCTGTGTGTGTCCTGAATGGGCATTGACTAAAGAAGATCCCCCTTATCACTCAACTTTTTTAAAACTTGGAATAAAGATTTTAATAGTCCAGAATGGTAGTTGGGATTATTTCTGAAACACTAGTGTTTTCATGCAGAACACATAAATTGTGTTGTGTAGTTAATCATGAGGAAGCAGATGGCTAAGTGGTTACACCGCTAACCTCTAAACCTGAAGGTGTTGGTTTGATACCCATGTGCTGCAGCGCACTTCTCCCAGTTCACCCAGCATGACCCATGGGTCAGGGAAGGCTCAGAGATAAGAGAGGTGCCGCCATCATGATGCTGACCCACAGAAAAGAGGGGGTCTCATACACATACACCTCTACGACCTAAAACAGGTCCTAGGACATTCTTTACCTTTAGTTATGTATGAGGTGGATGATTTTCTGAAGTATCTTTAAATTTGATTATATGCTTGTAAAAACCTTGAATAGCTTTGCCTGGTATGGCTAAGAGAGGGAAAGAGGAGAAGGTTGTCGGAGGGAGGATATTTATATCAAGTCCTTTATGGATGAGGAGTAAAGTTGGTACTGTTTTGACTTTCTCTGCACGTGTGCAAACAACATGCATGCATGAATCAAAGAGAAATGAAAGACGAGACTGTTGAGGCGAGGATGATCATCTACATGGAGATGCACCGATAAAAATAGTTCAACATACAACTACTAAAACTGCATACATTTCTCCATTAAAAAAACCCCCACACTTCTTGTAAACTACCATGCTTCCAGTAATATGCTTTATATATTTGGAAAGATAATTCCTGGGCATCCAAATGCTTATAGAATTTTTATTTAAAAATACTAAAAGTACATACTTTTGGTATCAAATGTTACTTTATGCATGAAATTAAGAAGTGTCACTGTTTGTACACTTCCAGAGGGTAATTAAATCCCAATATCAGGGGTATTTCGTTTTGAATCTTTTGCTGAATGGCTTTGTGTGAAAAAACCCACATTTACAAAGTTACATACTTGAAGTTTGCAAACTGCTTACAAGTAGAAGTATTTTGTGTGTCCAAAACTGTAACCAACTTGTACAGAACTGACCAGAACTGGTCAGAACACATTCCAACAAGGTAGGGGATAAAACCAGTGATAGCGCTTTCCAACGATACAAAGATTACTTCCCTTACACTGCTTATCATTCTATCACCAATGGCTACTCCTGATAGCATGCAAAGAAAATATATGTTCTGAACTCTTAATCTTCATTACAGATGGCACAAAAAGTTTATACAGTTATGAACTGCAACACCTTTCCCAATGAAACTGATATTTATCAAGATTAGATGCAAGACATCTTTGACAACTGGTGTGAAAAAAGGTGACATATTACTTTATAATGTTCAATTTAAACTTCAAAATTCAAATCTGTTAGGTTCTTTTCATCTTGGATTACAATGAATATGCAAGAAAATTCCCAATGAGTATTAAGTATAAATATATTTCAGATCTATTATCGCATATATAATAATACATGTCATGTCAATGCATAAAGCTGGAAGATTCAGATTTCCTTAACTGTTTTAACATTAAATTCTCCAACTGCAAAGTCTTTTTACTGCATACCTTCAAAGGAAATGACTAACTGGCGATTACCTTTCCTTACAGTACATGCTGGACACCACCTAAAGTTAAAATTACAGAATTCATTGACAGCCCATTTTAAGAATGTTTCTCATCCTGAAATTATTTTCCCAGAAATCACAAACCTTTTGTTTTAAAATATCTTTGAGAAATCAATCCAGAAAATTCTTACCATTTTCCATCACAAGTCTACAACTGATGATGTGAAAAAATCTAGGAAATGTATACATTTACTATTATACTAACGGCATAAGCTAGACTGTAATATCATTTTGAGTACCACTAGCTAAAGATCTGAGCAAGGTTTAAAAGAAATCTATACGTGCTATCAATAACGATAACCCTGTGCTGCTACTGGTCTGTTCAAGCATGTTCCGAGTGTACGAAATCTGGAGGTAAAAGCACCTGGTCAATTGCATGCACCACACCATTGGTCACACTCCCGTCAGCTCCATTAGCGATCACCTGCGCATTGTTGATTTTGATCCTGTCGCCTGCCACAACAATGTCCAGCGTCTGGCCGCTCAGCGTGGTCACGTTAGTGTATGAAACCAGCCCCGGGCTACAGTAGGTCAGTGGCACGGCGTGGTACAGCAGTACCCGAACCAAGGCGGCCTTGTTTTTCAGCAACTTGTCCAGCTCGTCGCGAGGCAGCTTCTCAAATGCCTCATCCGTCGGCGCGAACAACGTGAATGGCCCTTTCTCGCTGAAGCCCTCAGCCAGATCAGCTGCCGCGATCGCTTTCACCAGAATTTTGAAGACGGAACAGGCAGAAATGGCTTCCATTATCGTCCCGGCTGGAGGCAGCATCACCCGAGCGATTTCGTGCAGAACACCGTTCGACGCCATCTTGTCAACGTTGTCTGCATCGACTGGCGAGCACTGAACCGTGAGAACTTTGTTGTTGGGGTAGAAATTTACCCGAATGGGTTTGCCTGCCAACGTGGTCACCTGCTTCTCGTCCATGTTCACCAAGTCAGAAGAAAGGACCTTGCCGCTGATGACATGGTACTCCAAGATCATCGCTAAGACCGTGACGTTGCCAACTGCTTTCTTTGCCCAGCTTGGCAGAGCACTGAATGCTGCGTCGGTGGGCCCAAAAACAGTAAATGGACCTCTTCCCGACAAAGCATCTACCAATTTGGCCTTGACTACGCTGCTGTAAAGAGAGTTCAGTCCTAGGATTTTCGCCAGCTCGGGTAACACAGGAAGATCGTTTGCCACTGCCTCCGTCATCTGTACTGAAAACATTTCTATCCAAACGTCCCCTGAAGCTGCAGCAACACTAATCACAATTAACTGAATGAAAAGCATCCTGATCATCCTCGTCATGTTTGTTACAGTTCTTCGTCCCGAGGACGTTTATGTAACTGACGCTTCCCAAAAGTACACAATCTGGGAAAAGTAGGATTCCTATGGGGTCATACGAAATCCCGCATAGCCACGCACAGCCACGCATAGCCCCGCATAGCCACGCATAGCCGCGAAAATTCATGGTTTTAGGTCTAAATAAAAGATTTTAAAGGTATATAAAGCATTAGAATTCACTTTCTGAAGTATCTGATGCATAATATGCCAAAAATCAACACTTGTGTACGTACGTTTTACGGATTTGTGTCCTGCTCTTATCGTCTGCTTGTCGCCGTGCATACGAAACCCCGCATAGCCACCAAAATTCATGGTTTTAGGTCTAAATAAAAGATTTT
>SMGT01015429.1:60184-77455 GCA_004794575.1 Lanistes nyassanus | reverse complement strand
TTTAAAGTGACAGGCGTTGTACAGCTGCAGCCAACAATTAACTTCTTAGATTTTGGCGGTCATGATAACATCCTGAGGGTGAGTCTTGTGTTATCAGCTTTTTTTTTTTTTTTTGTTCATCTGTACTGAAGTTGAATATAGTAGACAAGATTTCTAGTTTTCTGGCAAAGTAACATTCCTGTGGAAAGCAGAGCACTTTTTTAATGTTTATAATGTAAATGAATAAGTCAAGAAAACATTTTGGGGGCTGTTTATCTTCTGTTATGTCTGTTATGTGTTGTGGAGATCAAAGGGGGTATCAGTAAATTTAACTGTGTGGCAAGGGTATAAACTGAGTGCATGGGTAGCCAGCTGATGATACCAAATTCCCATCTGTGTGTGTGTGTGTGTGTGTGGTTCTACGCTTGCTTGCACATATGTGTGTGAATGTGTGTGTGGATATCAGGACTTAGCAGAGGAGCTGGAGTTGTTTTTTAAACCAGATATGTACCGGAAAGTGGACATTACACCGAATCGTGGTATACTGCTGCATGGACCACCAGGCTGTGGGAAGTCTCACTTAGCCCACTGTATTGCAGGTGTATGTATTTAAGTCCGTTGAGTTTTCCATTGTAGAACTATCAGTAGCAGTCGTGTGTATTTTTGTGGATATGAATGTGCAGGAGTGTAAGGTGTGTATGGTGGTGGGGTGGGGAGGAGATTTAACTTCAGCAAAGATTTGCAAATTTGCCTACGTGTCCAACTTTCATAGTCTTATTCTATTAACCTTGTGAAGTGGTGCTAGTTTTGGGACATTGGATTTTTAGGCCTTCGACCTGCAGAGTAAATTAATCCTTTCTTTCATGGACAAATTCGAGTTGCTTCCCCCTAAAGGGGCTATATCTCTTCTTCAGATTTAAAAAACATTTCCATTTCCTAAACTGGATGTGGAAGTCATGAGGTGAAGATTTGTGCCCGATAAAGAAATTTCCACCAAAAATTTCATGCAGGCGAATATTTCCTCTACTTGTGGACATGAGCTTGTGCGAGTGTGTCTTGGAATTGTAGCTGTTTAAAGAATTATTAAGCTGCTTAAAGTTGGAGATTTTGGTTAGAGTCCTGAAGATTTTGCATGTTACCTATTTTTTTCTTTATTTAAAGCATCTCTGTGTGCCATTACTGCAAGTTGCATCCACGAGTCTAGTCTCTGGGCTGTCCGGAGATTCAGAGAAGAACATACGAAAGCTGTTTGAACAGGCTCGTGTAAGTATGGTTGCCCCCTTTCCCCACACTTCCAACTTTCCCAGAACTTTTTATATTTTCATTTTAATGTCTAACAGTTATCAGAGGCACTAACCACTTCATATCTGAAGTTTCATAGAAAGACTTATTTGATGTGCAAATATGAGTCCTACTGCTGTTCTTTGGAGAGAATGATAGTTGAATGCTATTAGCAGCATGCACATCAGAAGGTTGGTGGGGCAGCAGTAGTGATTTGCAGTAGTAGCACCTTGTGGTCAGAAAGACCTTTAAAACAGTTATTCAAAGCAAGGGTGCCTGGAGGTAGCAACTGGACATAGAGTTGGGTACAGGTGAAAAGGGCTCTCTCTGTGCAGAGAAAGTAGTTACATGTTACATTGTGACTGCAAGAGGCCCCAGGAGATACATTGCTGTGAAACACTCTGTGCAAGATTTTCTCTAACTTTAAAAGTATTCTCATCTCTAGGAAATGCATATCAGAGCCAGATGAGCGTAAACCTACCTGTGTGTGGTTGGTTTCAGGCCTCCGTTCCATGTATTTTGTTTATTGACAACATTGATAGTGTGGCTGCCAAGACAGAGAACGCACTCAAGGATATGGAGCGCAGGATGGCTATGCAGCTGATGTCTTGCATGGATGGTATGTTTTTATGGCAAGAAAACGAACCAAAACAATAGAAGAAATCTTTTTTGGTCTTAATGTGTGCATGCAAACAGTACTATGAAATCGGCATCAAGGCATGTGTTCCTTGCATGAAGGTCATTTTATAGGTGATTGATGTTTTAATGCATTTATTTAGAGATATAGAGATTTTATTATAAAGATGATAGATTTAATCATAAAGAAATTTTCGCTCTTATATGTCCTACATTTTTATATTGATGTAGGTATATTTTGAATAGAATAACTGAGGAACTTTTTTAATATCAATGTTGTTGATGAATATATGCACCTTTTATTATATTTGTGAGTCTCTGAGTATTTGTGGAGAAGCAGGAGAGAGAGGGAAAGTGCAGTTGTTAGAGCCATACATGTCCATGCATTTAATGAGAGACTTGTTTTAAACTGGTTGTTATAATTAATCTAGGTGTATGAGATTTGAAGGCATACCCTATAGGCAGTTCTGGCATTCATATTCATTTCAACAGAATTAAAGACAAGTCCTGAAAGTATTTTGGTTATCGGTGCCACAAGAAGACCAGATGCCATAGACAGAGCTTTGCGAATCCAAGGTCGTTTTGGCATGGAAATAGCTCTTGGCATACCTGATGAGAAAGCCAGAGAGGCCATTCTGCAGAATATAAGCAAGAAGATGAAACTAGCACCTGACATTGATCTGAAAGCAGTAGCACAAGCCACTCCTGGGTTTCTGGGAGGTGATCTTGACGATGTGAAGAGGCAGGCGGGGAGAAGAGCCCTGAAAAGATATACTAGGTAAATCATTAAACCTTTACAAGTTACAAATGAAGAGGCAGGCGGGGAAAAGAGCCCTGAAAAGATATACTAGGTAAATCTTTAAACCTTTACAAGTTACCGGTCTCTGTTGTATTGTGACCTGTTTGTATGGACATCCATAGAGCAGTGAGTATTTTCCTTATTTATTTCACAAAGCTTTTGTTAAAAATGCATCTTTATTTTTATCATTATTGCTTTTCCCAGGAACACAGTGAAATAAAAAATATGGTCCTTAGTCCAATGTTTCAAACAGAGAAAAGGAAAATGTATACACCTTTATTTTCAGTCTGATTGTTGATACTTTACAGACTTTCTAAGCTGAAAATCAGGAGCACAAAGGACGAAATGGGAGGAAATAAGGAGATTTCACAAGGAGGTTACCCTTTCATTACTCCATTGCCACCAGGAGGTAACTAAATGTTTACAAATTGCAGTTTGTTGTGTGTTGTGTTTCTTAGTAAATTTTAAGCAGACTTATGCTGGCAGCTGAGTGTAATGGAAGAAAATACTTGTGTGTTTGGTTTTCTGCAAGTGACCATATATGTCTGTGTGGTCCTGTGCAAAAGATTACTGGTTTTTAGCCTCTGATCTATGTTCAGCATCAATCTGTTAATCCAACTGAATGTGATTCCAGGCTAACACAGCAGATGATTCATGCTACATTTTACATTAATCCCATCATCCACTCAGCTGGCTAACTTATAACTTGAATTATTTTCATGCAAGCCCCTGTCGGATTTAGTAAGGACACAGCTTACAGGATTGTGAAGAATTAAGGCCCATGATTAATACTTAAATTTCAAACTGTTTGGTCTCACGGAGAAGACACAAATAGCACAGGTGGAACTGGGTACAGCAATAGTGTGTGAAGCTGTCCGTGGATAGAAAGGAAAGATGACTGCTGTGGCTCTAACCATGAATAGACTGAAACAAAATTATGCCTATTTTTAAATGCTTCGCTTTTTCCATAGACATGGAAGATGGAGACATTCAGTGGTCAGAAAAAGAAGAGGCTAGTTTAACCATAACCACAGAAGACTTCTTGGTAACTCTCTTGTCATTTCTTAGGTCTTCTTTGAGTTTTAATTCCCACCACAATCACAGAGAAAATTCAGGTTAAAACAGCTAAATCCACTTATTTTGAAAAGACTGCAAGCTTGATGAGAAAGAAGAACTACATAAACTAGTGAAGAAATGTGTTACATCACTATAAATGGATATAGCCCAGTAGGAAAAACCCTCCCCAAAAAAGGATAAATTGTCAGGACTGAAAATGCTACTCATTTGCAGGAGGCTGTCAAGAAAGTGCAGCCCTCAGCACTCCGAGAAGGCTTTGCTACAGTGCCAGATGTGACGTGGGATGACATTGGAGCTATGAGGGATGTCCGATCCATCCTCAATACAGCCATTTTGGTGAGTGGTGCTTACCAGCTACTGTCAGTACAAGGGAAGATAATATTTGACGGCTAGTTGGTTGGATTGGTGTTCAAGGCTGTCAGAAGTTAAAGCCATGCCATGGCTGTCACCTGTTCCTGCACGAAACTAATGAGCAGATGAAATACTTGAACAGATAAACCTGCTGGAAATGGAATCAGCAGTTTTGAGTCGTGCTTACAAGAAATAATTGTTGCACCACCTTCCTGCCCTAACAGATCATGTTCATATTACTGTGTTGTTGGTCAAGTTTCTCTGAACATCCTTGTAGGGAAAAAACAGCACACCTACAAAATCAACATGATGTGCTTTGTTAACTTTGAATGTATATGTGTAAAAACTTGTTTGTTGTACCAAGAACTCTAGTAACCATTTCTTATGATGGGTGTGTGTTCATTTCAGAATATTTTGATTATTGCTATGCTCGGATCTGATTTTATTATTTTTGTTGTCTTGATGGAGGGATAATGCCATGAAATGTTGACGCTGTTTTGGTTAAATTTTGTTTGGTAAAGTTCCTTTGTTGTCACCTTATGTTTTATTCCAAACAGTGGTCATGTTTATTTTTTATACTTTATTTTTAAGGGTCCGGCACGTTATCCGGATGTCTTTAAGTCCCTGGGCTTGGAAGTTTCATCCGGTGTGTTGTTGGTGGGGCCACCAGGCTGTGGTAAAACTCTAATTGCAAAGGTAAGCACCGGTTTTCTTTTTCTGCTTGACCAGGTTCAACAAACTAGAGTGCCCATTGGGCCAGTTAATAAAGACCTTTGACATCAGTCCATGCAACATTTACAGGAGGTAATATAAATATAAAAACAGAGTGGATAGTGCATATTTGCATGTATGTTCAGATGGCTGCTACATGTATTCGCTGCAGTGTTTGCAAGTTGTCACCAAGAGCTTAATAAAGATCCAGGAAAAGATAGTTCGTCATTTTCATTACAGTGTAGTGGTGGTGACATACTTTTTCAAGAACTATAGCTCAGCATTTTGTCATAAATTAGTTTGACCACATTGTGTCAATGTTTCCTTTTCTGTCCAGGCTGTTGCCAATGAGACTGGAATTAACTTCATTTCTGTGAGGGGGCCAGAACTGATGAACATGGTAAACACCTCTTAATCTGAAAAAAAAAACCCCATTATCCTCCAAGTGTTTTATGCCTAGAATAGTGGAAGAAAGCCTCAGTGAAAAGGCTTTAAAATACCTCATTCTGTAGCATAGCAAAGCTGTACCCATGAGCCAATATTGCACTGTACTGGTAACAAGCACTTTACCACTGTGTCACCAGACTGCCTTGGTGTGTGCAGCAGCAGAAGTTATGGCAAAATAGATATATCTGCTGTCCATTCAGTGTTTATATCTACATCTATGACAGGAAGGGTTTGCACAGTGAAGTACGGTAGATCTGTGCCATACCTATATGATGTAAGTGTACATCTGTTCCCTGGGTGGTGCAGAATGCCACTGGGTAGCTTAATGTTGTGCATTTTATTGTTTTCTAGTACGTGGGAGAGAGCGAGAGAGCAGTGAGGCAAGTCTTTGAAAGAGCAAGAAACTCCGCCCCATGTGTGATTTTCTTTGATGAGCTGGATTCCATTTGTCCAAGGAGATCAGACCAGGACGTAAGTTGGCGATTGCTGTAAACGTGAGTCTGCAGTTGATATTATCCTAATATAGAAATAGCAAAGATAAGGAAAAGCAAGAGAGAGTGCTTCTCTACTGGCGTCAACATGGATGCTGAAAGATCTGCTTTTATATTGCCTGTGTGCAGAAGCTTTCTTAGCATTCTTGTAATGTATGTTTGCAGTTTGAATAACTTACATGGTGTTGACACAAAATCTCTTGTTTTAAATCCAGAACCAGTCTAGTGCAAGAGTGGTGAATCAGTTATTAACAGAAATGGATGGACTTGAATCACGAAAACATGTCTACATAATGGCGGCTACAAACCGCCTTGGTGGGTAACTCTTTGCTTCCCATCCCTCCTCCACCCCCACGTTTGGGCTGTGCTCTCTTGAATGGAGATCAGTAAGTTTTCTTTCTTTGAAACAAAGTCAGTCAAGTTTCCTTTTTTCAAAGCATGTGGATGTGTGAAGATGTGTTTGTGTGCAGTGTGATAATGAAGTCAAGCAAGGTTCATAAATGATTTCTGTTATTCATGCAGATATCTTGGACCCAGCCGTGCTGAGACCTGGCAGGCTTGGTAAAGTGGTGCACGTGCCGATGCCTAGTTCACAGGATCGATTTGAAATTCTCCGCACCATCACAAAGGTTGGATTACTTTGTTAATGCGATGTTAATGGAATCTAACAATTTCAAAGGTTGCTGCCTTGGATTCCTGGGAAAGGGAGCCCAAGGCTGTGATGTGAACAAGTTTGGGTGCATACTGCATAAATTACATAGTTCAACAAATATTGGAATAATGTATTTTTAATTATTTGTGCAATGAACCAATGGTAATCATGATTTAGGTTAAATATTTGAAGTGTGACGCTGGTGATAGAAATGAACTTGTTCACTACAATTCATTGTAAGTTGAGCATACTCAAACATTCCTTTCAGCTGTACACACGTTTCTGTCTATACTCAGGATGGTACAAGGCCATGTCTTGGTGAAGATGTTGATCTGAAAGCCATTGCAGAAAGTCCCAAGTGTGAAGGATTCTCGTACGTATTCCTTCTGTTCCTCACAAGTATACCAGGGTCTTTATTCACAGCAGTGCCCTAAGTTATGCCTCAGTTTAATCCTTCTGGGGTCTCCATCAAATTGACTGGAAGTTGGTGTATTTATCACGCCTAGAAGTAGGTATATTTACTGACCCTGAAGTGATTTAAGTTGGCTAGCTGACTTGATAATGGAATAAGCCTTCCTAGCCAGAGTTGATGCCATACCCACCACTGTGTGACTTTGTGGACAGTGGTGCTGACCTGAAGGCATTGGTTGAAGAAGCTGCCACAGTGACAGTGCGTGAGTTCTTAATGTCTGATCGAAGCGCTGGTGACAAGATCGTGGTGACAAAGTCACAGTTTGACAAAGCTCTGGAAACAGCCAGACCATCAGTCAGCAGAGAGGTTAGACAAATTTACTTTTAAAATACTAAGTTACATAGATCTTTTATTTTGAAGTAACTTTTGTGCATTTCTGTGTATTTGGATTATTTTTAATTTCAGAAGTTTGAAGACTATAAATACATGTATCCTATTTGTTGGGACTTCTAAGATAAAACAAAGAATCAGTTACTGTTTATCTAAAGAATTGCAGATGGAAAAGTTCAATGATTTATCCTAGAAAAGGAATGAACAAAATTTAATTGGCTCTGTTTTATTTCAGACACAAGCAAAATATGTGAGGGCTGCTCTTAGACAGTGGTGAAACATTCATAAAACTCAAATTTATGTTTTGGGTGGGGGTGGGGTGGATAGCTTGTTGGCAGAGCAGCAGACTTGCATCTCAAAGGTTGTGGATTCAAATCCAGGAGTTTCCAAGGACTGCATGTTGTGCAGACTCCCTTCAGACCTTCCTGAAAACTGCATCTCTGCATTGTATTGTAGATACCAGTTTGGTGGGTATTTCAGTTTTACCCCACCCACCCCCCCAACCAAAACATGGTTTAAGGTGCTGTGTTGGCATTAACTGTCATACAAAATTTGAAGTAATCCAGTGTTTCTTGGTAAAAAAAAAAAAGAATGTTTTTTTCTGCATATGTGCTTGTTTTCTTGTCACTTTGATGTAAATGTGAAGCCCTCCCCATCCCCAGCCATCTCCTTGGCTACAACATCCAGATCATGGAGTCAACGCTACATGAAAACTGTGAAAATAAGCAGCACGCTGAAATGCAATTAGCCTTATCACAAAGTCGATCCCTTTATCTCTACTCCCACATTGCAGGCTTTGAGTGTCTACAATTATTTTTTTGTGCTCTCTCATTCTCTCTCTGATTTGGCTTCCATCTTGGTCCGTCTTTGACTCCCCCTCCCTGCAGCCAAAAACTGAGCGTCACATCACTTGCCTATCGGTAGGTCTCTGTTAAGTGACATGACCTCCATACTGTTTCCGGCACTGTCACTGAGTTTTTCACGTCTCAAACAAGGCATGGGCTAGTCGGGATCAGATGCCTACGAAAAGCCCACTTACCAACATCCAGCACAGTTACTAGAGGGGGAACCCAAACCACCACCAGTTCCAAAAGTTGTAAACAGAGATTACAGTTCGTCAGTCTTTACGACAGATCCACAGCGGCAAACTGTGATGCTGCACTGTTTGACCTGGCTGAGGCAGTAAGGGTTGCCCCCCGGCCCAGCCCCACCATGTCGGGCACAAAGCGAGGAGGCAGCCCGGTAGCAGGCATATTTCCACTCACTGTAGACACGACAGGCAGTGGTCGCACACTGGACACCGGCAAAAATGAAGTAGGGGAGTAATCGTGGGTTGGAGACTGTGCATGCCCAGCAAGGAGAGGTCCTGCAACCCCTACCACTGGACTGAAGGGAGACGATGCAAGGACCGAAAATGCGGAGCCTCTAGTCCAGTCATCCTTGAAGATCTGTACTGTGAGAACCCGCACAAGATTGGAAAGGCGGTTGTAGACATGTGCCAAGACCAGCTGCTCATCTGCATCACGACGCACACGTACTTGCACAGACCCTGCCTACAGAAGAAAAAGGAAATGTAGGTGACACTGACATGTTTAGATTTTATTCTCCTGGACAGCTTGCACTTCTGCTTTCAGACAATTCAATGTAAAACATTCACAGGTGGGCTCATACATACCCTAACGTATGTTCAAATCATAAACCCATGGAGAAAAAAATCATTGTAATTTAGAAGGCAACCAGAGTGATCTAAATAGCACTATCAATTCCCGCAACTCTATTTCAGCACCAGACAAGACTTAACAACTAAAAACAAACTTTGCTTTACATAGAACTCACCAGCATGCCAAATGATAATGTCCAGAAGTGTTCATGTCTAAATTCCAGCACTCCATCAAGTGTGGAAGCCTCTCGCAGAACTTTGTCGAGCTGACTCAGGATATGAGATGGCGTCGTCTGAAACCCATATCCCAGCCCATGTTTGAGCAACGTTCAACAATCCTATTTTAAACTGATTTTTATAAACACTATTATCTGTTTCAGGAGGACAGGAAAGATTGTTCTAGTTTATATGTTCTCCACTCTTAACCTAGTTGGTTTACCTTAAAAAAAAAAACCAACCTAAAATCATCTGTGCTTGAGATATGAGCAATAGATCATAATTTCTAAAAATAGGTGGAGGAGAATTTGGTTCTGAAGTTCATAAAGAAACATGAAGGACATGAATCTGGCATTCTATTATTAAATACAAACATCATCCTCAGAAAAAAGTCGTCTGTTTTGTAAATTCTTTTCCAGAACTTGCAATATTTATGCACTGGCATGCACTATGGATGACCAAAGGCATGTCGTTTACCTGCAGAAGAATTTTGCCAGTGTAGACACTCATGGGAAACATCGTTCCTAACATCATCACAGCAATGCACATAGCTCCCCATGTGTCAGCAGCATGGTAAGCCCTGGGAGGCAAGGTTAGATTTTCAAAAGGAAGGTTATACCAATTAGGCACAGAGTGACACAAGCAACAGTTTTAACAAAATGGACAAGAGAAGTTAAAAAGCTATATCGGTGACTTTTGATCACACATTATGTGAGTACAGTAAAACCTCCCATATAAGGCTGAAAAAGAAGCCAAAATCAGGTCTTACAATGGACTGGTGACGCAAAACCGTTAGTACTGTATATGTGTATAAATGTACCATGCAAGATGGATGGGGTTGAGAAATGATCACATCTGCATGTATGTTACAATGGCACCCAACTGTAAAATGTGAGGCTGTTTTATTTACTACTGACCTACATGTTAAAATATTTTCATATCTCAATTACTGTAATACATGAACATGTAGTTTTATCATAAATCACACTTACTTTATCTCATCACCTCTAGTTTCACCCCACCACATCGTGAAAACTTTCTGGTGTCGCCAATTAAAGAAATTGAAATTTTATAATATAAAAAAAGTAAAGACGTTGTGAACAGCGTTTCATTGATGTCTCTGTTGTCTAAACTTACACACTCTAATCTTAAATCTGCCTTCTGCTCTACACTCTTAGTTAACATCACATTAAGCTCTCTCTCTGATACGATTACAACAGAGAAGCAATAACCAATTCCCAAAGCCCAGCCTCCCGTTATTTCATGTGTAGTTATTTCTGGCCTGCAGAAATAGGGTGTGGTATGGCATCTCTGATTGCACCTACACTAGTCTGTTCTGATCATATGTATGCTGGTCTGTTGCAGTTGTTAACCATTAGGTGTAAAGTAGTAAATGGATGTTGGATGCAATATTTATTGCTGACTTCCTGTTTTTGCTTCTTTGTTAGGAGCACTTTCAATCTCTTTTTAGATTTCAAACAGTTCTTTTGTGCTTCCCAGTGGATTTTGTGTCGACATTTCTCATTTCTCAGTGAACATCTTTGAAAAAAGAAGAATGCTAATCTTTTTCCTCTCAAACAGGGAAAGTTGTATACCATGCAAAATCATCCACTTTCATCAGTCGGTGGTTGGGTTAAGGAGGGAGTCACAAATGGGAGGTCATTTAAATAGCAAATAGTCTCCGTCAGAAATTTTGGGGTTGTATGCTGGAGGAAGTCATAGATGGTGAGGTCTTATTTACAAGGTTTTATTGCACTCTTTTAGGTCTGAACAATACCCAGGATATAATCCCATACAGCTCACAAGGTGTTCATCATCATAGAACTGTTGCTTACACAAGGACAAATGGGTTTATTAGGTGACTGAACTAGTTGAAGGACTACTGGTTTTTGAACAAGACACATTAACAAACTTTCCCATCTTTAAAAACTGATTAGTGCAAACTCACTGTGTATCTATCAGAATGTAGGCAACTATCAAAACCACTGTGCTGCCAAAGCCCATTAGAAGCATGGGGTTGATACGTGGCAACAACAGTTTGCTGAGCCCCGGAACCACTGAGCAAATGCTGCAACAGGGATAGTATCTCGGTCAATAAATAAAGCATAAACACAAACAATGAAACATGCATCCACATGCACACCAAGACAGGATTCAAGACACTCTTCTGCCTGTTCTTGTACTAAACATAGGACACCAAAGGCAAATGGAAATCTCTCCAACCTCTCACTCATGTCTGCCATATGTTCCTGTAGCCAGCTGGACGTGGAGGCTTCAACCACATGGTTCATGGCACGGTTGTTGATGCAAAAGGTTAAAACCAAATGCACCACAAACCCAAATACTGTGCCTACCAGCAGACGGCCTCTGTAAATATTTTAGAATTGTAAATGATTTAAAAAACCAAAAGGAATTTAACAATAAATATACAATAAAGCATACCAATTGCATTAAACTGCCTCGGATTTTAAATATGCCTAGCATTTGGTTTGTGGATTGTCTAATCGTTGTGGATTGTTTAATTGTTGAATAATCATTAACCCAACTAAACCTACTTATATTAATATTATGAGTAAGATAACATACTTACGTGTGAACCTCAGGTTGCTGAATAATGCACTCAATGCTAAGTTGAGATGAAAGAAAAAAAATCACAATCAACAACAGAAAGGGGAAATAAACATCTGACCCCCACCTAGTCCATCCCTCCTCACTTCCCACCAAGATCCCTCTATACGCTAAATCCTGTGGAAATGACATGACACTGGCTTTGCCATTAGTTTTAGATTTAAAAAGTAATTCAGTAAAAATACCGAGATGAAGATCTAAAAGAAAGTGAGATTTTGTGTAAACATTAGCCCTTATGTTGGATGCAGATCAAATGCAATGTCAATTTTTAAAAAAAAAGTATTTTCATGTCAGTGTGCACCAACTCACAGACATCACACACCTTTCTTTAATGATGAAAAAGGAACCCAACTCTGCTAGCATAGTGCTTGCAAAAACAGCCAAGACTTCAAACCTTTCATATCTGAAACCCCAAATAAAGGCATACAACGCTATTTTAACTCTTTTTTTCCCTTTATAAAGAACACTTACAACAGGGTGTGTAACACAAACTGTACATAATTTCTTCAAAGTGGGTTTTGCCAGTCAGTCAGATATGTTACAATAATAAATGTTTCCAAAGAAGATGTAACCCCCTCAGGGTTACCAGAATTATTTCCCCTTGCGGTCTATGTACAAATGCACCAGTACATTTGAATGCTTTTACTGTTTAGTTCAAGGTGATGTTATAGATGGACAGGAAAACATGCATAAACAGTTTATAGCCTACTTCATTTTACCGTTTTCACTTCTTCACAAACTTATTACAAGATGTGCTGTCTGATACAGTAACAAAACTGAGCTGGACATCACCAAGTTTCCTCTATGCTCTCACAACTTGTGATAAAACTTAAAACTTACCCAAATGAAAATGAAGGGGAAGGTTGTTGGTTTCTCACCCACAGACTCAACAGACATGTCAGAAGACTGTGGTACAAATGTGAAAGTATTTCAATAAACAAGCCTACAGATCAATACAAATGTGAAATTTATTCGGCTTGCAAAGTCGACACATGCATACAATTGTGAAAGTGCACTAATAACAATAAACTGCCAGAAAAAAACTCCCAGTTGAAAGACACAAACCACCAATAACTACTTCCGCTCTTTTTTCCAGTAATTTGTCCATACAAAATTATTTTTCTTAATTTACTAGTGGAGCACTGACAGTTTCTTTTAAATATAAAGAAAATTTTACCCAATAAAAAACTTTTTACCTTAAGATATCAAATACTGTCAGATTGGCAAACGCAGTCAAAGCTGTCAAAGAAATGATGTTCAAATATACTGAACAAAACATTGTTTGGCCTATGTCTACAACAACTACCATTTTAACAAACATGACGATAAAGCACGTTTATACATGTAATGTGGTCTTCATCTTGCTTTATCTGTGTATCAGGTGAAAAGCTTCCTCGTGTCTTCAGCATGATACTATGCTACAGAACTTTCAGCAGTTGTATTACAGTGGGGAAAAAAATGCAAACTCACAAATAGTTGGATACTAGAAGAGAACATGAAATGATTTCCACACATACCCATGCTGTTTGTTGAATGGCACCATAAGAGCAAAACTACTGAGGCAAGAATATTGAAGGACAAGAAAATAAAGATTTTCTTTGCCTGAAATACACAAAGCAAATATTAAGCCATCAAATTTTGTATACTTCATAAACAGAGGACATAACACTGATGAATGCAGTTTTATCACAGTTTCATCAGCATAACACTAGCCGGTAATCCCTGTTAAATAGTTAAGCACTGCTTCCAGCTTATGCTTTTGGATCTGACTTAATCAAGTTAGTATAGTTTTAGCTACTCAACTCAGGAATTTGTCAGTTTTTATACATATCAAGTTTGTCTGTTCAGTCTACGAACATTATCACCGCCAAGATTTTATGACACTGCTCAGCTGCTAGAAGAAAAATGAATATTAAGCAATGAATTACCTCCTGAAGTTGAGCCAATCCTGAGATTTCTTTAATCAGTGACCCCAGGAAGGACTTGCTGGTGCTTGGAAATGGATAAATTGTCCCCTGAAATTGGAACTTTAGAATAAGCATGTTTCTTAAGGGGACATTATAATTCTTACTGTATACTGATACAGGTCTCTATTTTAACCAGCATTTTACATTTTAGTTTTTACACCTGTCTAAAACACATGAAAGAAAGAAATTATAAACATTTTCAAGGCACCACTCACCTCCAACAAAAAGACTCATATGATATAAAATTTATTGAAAAAAAAATATTCTACAAAGGCTAAATCTTAACATACACATCTCTGAAAATTTCATAATGTAGCTAGCAATGTTTCTGGAAAACTCACAGTAGTATAATATTTTGTTTTTGCCAAGGGTGGTCCATCTGAAACATGAAAATCAAAGCATTCTTTCCACTTTTTTTGTTAGCGACATTCAATGACAAAAAATTAACAGGATCTGAGAATCAGAATCGCTGAGAATGCCACGTAAACTTGTATCTTTGAGGTTTGCATTCTGAAGTGTGCATTTTATTTTGATTCAGATATCAGTGATAAAGTAACACTTGTAATGTAATCGCATAAATCTGTTTTAGATCTATATAACCATTGTCAATTATACTATAGGCCTATAATAGGCTATATTATTATTATATATACAAACGCATTCATCGTCTGCTTCTGAAAAAGAAAATGCCATCATACTACCTTCTCCCAAGTTCAGACTCACGCTGCTGCTAATCAGATCGGGCATCGTGTTGTATGACACCATTTTTGGTGTCACTGATCGCACACTCTTGACGACTCCAACAAGTCAACAGAGTTTTGTTATGTGGCCAAAAGGAAACACAGTTGGCAGTGTTGTGTTGTCTGTCTTCTGGACAAAGTATGACACTTTAGAGATCAACACCATCTGGAAATGTTACCAGTCGAGGTCGATTCGTCCAAATTTCGATATCACGGGAATAAAAATGTCTGAGCTACAGAATCTTTCGAGGTGACTAGGTGCAGAGATTTTGTCGATAGTCACATGATGGATACAGAGGTAATCTCAAGGTGATCCTCTTCAAACATCAATATTCAAGAAACATTGAGACTTTCTAGTTTCAATTTAGCCATTTTCCCCTTTGTCTTCGTGTTCGAAAGGCCCCCCCCCCCCGTGTATTGCAGTGAAATGAACATCCTTGGAAAGTACGTTTATATCTACTAACATGAAACCAAAACAGTTGTCTGTTGTTTTCCTCTGGAGATGGAAGCCATCAAAAAAGATCTGCCCGCCCTTTCTTTATAATGTGCCAAGTTCCTTTCTTTCGGCCCTCTCTTTGCTACGTGTTTAGGTACGGTAAGCTCCCTTTGGGCACAGGCGTCTGCATACGGCTATGTATGAGCGCTGCCAGTATCTTTGTTGGAGTTATCTTTCGATAATTTAAGCGCTCTGTCCTCATTTGTTTCTTATTAATTATAATTTGCACTTTGAGGATTTCATGTATTTGTCATATGTTGTGTTCGTCACTGAATCCTAGTTGTCAACACACGCTTAGTGAGCGGGTTGACTACATTAACAATTTAACACGGATTCTCTGTATGCACATGTTGTGTACCGAGGGTTAGCTGTGTGAAGAATAGCGCCGTTATAAAGAAAGGGCGGGCAGATTTTTTTGAGGATCTGCCAATTTCCTTTCTTTCGGCCCTCTCTTTGCTACGTGTTTAGGTACGGTAAGCTCCCTTTGGGCACAGGCGTCTGCATACGGCTATGTGTGAGCGCTGCCAGTATCTTTGTTGGAGTTATCTTTCGATAATTTAAGCGCTCTGTCCTCATTTGTTTCAGGATGGTGTTGCTTGAGTCAATGTCCTGCCATACTGGGAGTGCTGTCACATCACAGGCTTCAGTCCCACCCAGTCACATACTGACACCAGGCCAACCAGTCCTAGTACTGTTCCCTATAGTGATAGGCTTAATGTTTCTTTTTATCACCAGGATTTGTTCTTTTGAAATAAAAAATATTGGTGATAAAATGTCCTTTTCAGCAAAGCATATGTCACCATTCAGGCAACAATTAGGAAGATTATTTCTAGGCATTCTCAAAAAAGGATAAAAATACTTTTGTTGATGCAGAGTGGTCAAACTATATATATATATAAAAAAAAAGTCTTGGAAACGCCCATAATTCAGCCTTGTTATCCATGTGGGCATGTGTATGTGTCTGTAATTCGAAGCGAGGTAATGCAACTGTGTTTGAATCACTCTATTACGTGACATGCTGTGTGGCAGTTTCTATTTTGGCTGCATGACACTAAGTACAAAAACTTCTGTTAAAATTTTTTTTAATTCCATGTCACCACTGTAAAGACTATAGGTGGACATGCCTTTGTGTCTTTACAAGTCTTCTAAAACTTTTGGTCTGCATAGTGATCTTCAAATAATTCAAGCTTTGTACTTGGGGTTCAGATTACCCTACCCTTTCTTTTTTTCAGCAAAACATAAGTTTATTTCTGCATGTAATGCAGTTGTGTGTGCATTCTCTCTCTCTTTCACACACACACACACTTGTGTGCTCAGTCTCATGTACACATTCTCATGCCCATCAAGGTCTTATGTACATTATCTCATACATGTATTATATATAAAACAAGCTTCAAAAATGGAAGCATCATCATGTCTAGCAAAGTTGAAACCAATGCAGTCTCATTAAACACTTCTGCAATTAACCTTTTCATTTCGTGACATCAACATGTATATCAAGAACTGAATAATGACAGATCATACATGTACATAATTAGCATCCATCGTTTTGTATCTCTTACAAAAACTTTACAATTTCAAATTCCCTCTACAACGGTATGGAAAGAATCTCAGTTGTAAGTATAGTGTCCTTCATTAGCAGAATTTTTCATAGTGTTTTACAGTTATATTAAAACAATGTAGCTTTAAATGCAACAGAAACTTGGAATGATTTTCAAAGAAGTAATACCATTGTACAAGTTAATGAGAACCATTTTCATTAGAAACAGTTTTAGCTAGCATGTACATGTAATTTGATTTTGAAAGAGGTTCATCGAATTTTCCTTAAGGGAATATGTCCAAGTAATTTTACAATACCAAAACGCTGCTTTCACATATATTTGTTAATTTTCAATATTTACTTACATTTGAGCATTATTTTGTAAAACTTCAGCAGATATAATGTAATCAGTGTGAGATACTTCAAGCTGCAGCCTCTGCAGTAGGGTGCCTCACTAGGAATGCCTCCATGTCAATGGAGATTGTGATAGTCTTCCTTCCTGTCTGTATGTGTGATTTGCTTGATGTGGATGTCTGCACATGTAAACTAATTCCACATTCATAAAGTTCTGACTCCATGCAGTTTGCAGAGTGATGTTAAATGGAGAACAGGACTTTTAGAGATGCTTGATCTGTAATCCTGAGAAGTGCCCCTTATTCAGACAAATGGTAGTGGCAATCTCTAACATGAGCCAAGTACACATGAAAATATGCAGGACTGATTCAGTGATAGAAGCTTACCAGATGCACAAACTAAAAGTACAGAAAAACTTTGGGGGGGGGGGGGGGGGGGGGGGGG
>SMGT01015429.1:35846-60168 GCA_004794575.1 Lanistes nyassanus | reverse complement strand
GAGGGAGGTTTGGGATCCTATCGGTATCACCTTCCATTTAACCAGCATGTTCTGATCGCTAACTAATCACATGCTACATTTACCAATTGTTTTCATGTTTTTAATAACATGATGTGTTAACAGATGCACTCAAGAAATTACAAGAAATATTCTTTGTGGTCCATAAAATACAGCATAAGAATATGGCCAAACAGCGACATCCATCAGACTTTTCTGGTTCTGCAGATCCCAAGAGTCAAATCTTTGAGGTCACAAAAAAAATGATCTAAAAATCTTAACAAAGAATATTCAGGGGAAATACTGAAGGAGTCCACAAAGCTATTGGTGTTTCGGAGTTTTGCAGCTGTTCTCTTAAATTCTGTCTTCACAAAATGTACACCAGAGAACATATTCAAGAAATGCTGCTTAACTGGAACATACGCCATTGAAGAGACGGGCTGAAGTTCTGTACTACCCATCTTCTTCAAATTAGTTGCTCCAGCTTTTCCGAGGTACAGCTCTACAAACTTAGATCCTTTGCTTGTCACCTGTTTCCTTGAGCTGTAATATAAAAAGAAACCCAACTGATCACATCATTTAGAAATACCCAATTTAAATCCTTTTAAAAATAGGTTTCCATTTGCAGGAAGAAAGAAATGGACAAAACTCCATGTAGGAAAAATGATTTACTTGTAAATAATCACTAGTCACCTTGCTGAAGAATCTGTTGCCTCGCACGCACAAATGCCATGATATCTGCATCGACTTGTGGATCTCCAGTCAGAGGAATGCCATCTGCTTTTTCTGGCTTTTCTTGGCTTGAACAAAATTAATTGGGATAAAATGCACTTTCTCCTTCCACGCTGCAGTGCTATGGAACTCACTGCCCTATCATCTGAGACATGCTAACACAATCTAATCCTCTGAACGTGCCCTCAGACCGTACTTGTATGTGCAATATCTGAACTAGCTGCTCCAGTTATCTCTTTATATAGTACTGTATTGCATTGTCATGTGTCTGTGTGCGTGTGTGTCTACATGTGCCTTTACGTACTTATTCTGTCACGCACCATGAGCCTGGCCCTGTGAGGTAGGGTTATTATTATTATATTAAAAAATACTTCTATTGTATGCTTTATAAATGTTTACAATCTCTCTTTATTGTCACTAACCCTGTGTACTTATTTAAACATGAATCAGAGAGACAATGCGATGGAATAAATGCTTAAACGGCATTTCATTATGGCCATCCTATTACTTCTGAGACTTTATAAATATGCAACAGAAATGCTACTTTGCTCCCAGTATGCATGCACAATATGAGAAATGCTTCCCTCAGAACCAACACGTATTTCATGATTAAATGGGAGAAAAGGGTTGAGATGGCAGTTCCTATTTGACATGGCAGAAAAAGTGAAGGAAAAAATTCTCACTTTGTCCCTGTCCTCTCCAATTTTTGTCCAGTAAGGTTGGCCGCCATTACACGGCCATGGCGACCAGAGTTTTGAGGCTGGTTAAGTGATGTGCTTCTATCACCAATGGGAGATAAGACTTCTTGTCCATAACTGGTGTGACTGTAGCCACTACTAACATCAGGAGTGACAGGTGGAGTCTTCCATGCTGTTCGAATGGCAGCTTTTGATTCTGTTTCCTGAACAGTAAAGAATAATGCCTCATTAGATTCAGTGGTGCATCCCCGGAAAATTGTTATTGCAGTTGTCATCTATGCACTCTCTCACATTTCAGATAAATCTTTCTTACGTGTGTCTCTGTCACAGTTTGCTGAGCCCACCACAGCTCAAAGTCCTTCATAAGTTTCACCTTTGCCTTCTCCAGCAAATGCTGCAAATGCTCTATCTCTGTTTTCATAGCACGGAGCTCAACAAAGGTCTCTTTGTAGCTGTTAAGGAAAAAATGAACAAAAGTCTAAAAACCAGAATAAACACTGTGCATTCATATCCCCAATAAAATACTTTGATGGGCAGAACAATTGACTTTTTTATAGAACAGCAGATCAACTTTGTTATAAAGAAACTGTTCATTAAACATAGATTTCAAGCAAAACACTGCCCACAAAAGATTAAAGGACACGTCTAAAGTGTTCCGATTTCTGCATTCTTAAACACGCCTGAATGCTTAAGATTTAGATTATTCTGCACCATATCCCACTTACACATGCAACTAACACTCCAGATTCACATCACTTTTTCCCCTGCTTATGCACCATTCAACAAACATGTAAATCAAGACAAAATATAATTTCAGCTTATTCATCAAACAAAATAAATCTAGATAATTAAAACCTCACTAAGACAAAGGTAACAGTCTGCACAATAGCAACGATTTGAGGCTGGAAAACTGTTACGACAGCCTGACATACATAAGCCAAAATGAAAGCCCTAACATAAAGAGCTGTCTTAAAATGAACATTTTTGGAAGATTAACACCTATAAAAGTCTGAAGAAAATGTACTAAGATTTGATCTCTATGCAACACAGCCACAGCAAGTTCTGCATATGTGACTCTTAGCACATGTACAGGGATAGATGTGTGATGGGAAAGACTGTTCCATGGAGGCCTGCACTGCCCCTGAACGCTTAGAGCTGAGATCTTAGTTTGCATTTTCCTGAGCATTGACTGGGTTCTTTTGTAAGATATTCTAAACTAGCTGAGGAAAGACCACATAAAATAGCATACATCTTTTTTTCACTCTCCATTTCAGTTCTCAAAGACTGTTCCGTGTCTCTCAGCTCCTCTTCACTAAAACCACCTGAAAGTCAAAGGAACATTGCATACTCCACATGGCCAAAAATGAACACACACATAGCTACAAGACACTCCAATCGAGAAATCACATTGCAAACAATATGGAATATGCTGAGACTTAACATGCTGTTACAAAACAAGGAGGGTGGGTAGGTAGGTAAGTCTTGAGACAAATCTTAGCTCAGTCTTTTGTTTTAAGTTTCCAGTTTGTGGCAGCAAAAACTGGCAAGGAATCAATAAGTCACTATTCATATTCAGTGTATCTTCCACCTTTAGGAGAAGTATGGGACGATTTATATCCATTACTATGTGAAATAAGCATGGATGACAGGTGTGATCCCTGTATTTTCATGGTCTAAGTTAAAACTTAGAAGATGCCCAAATTATATATATATTTATAAAAAAAAGACCCTCCTCACTAACTAGCACTAACTTGAAAGATGGCAAGAAATACTGAATATCATGGATTTAGATGTACATGGTAAATAAGAAGTTGCTTTTACAAAAGGAACTTATGATAATAAAGCTCTGCAAAGAAAACACAAACCTTGAGTTCTGAGCTGGTTTACTTCTCCTTTCAGGTGGTCTGAAAAACGTAAATTGCATGATATGTAAGACTGATTTTTGTGAAAATATATGCTCTACAGCGAGATTGCTGTCAAAAATTTTTTAAAAAAGTAAGGCGCCACAATCAGGTATTGGGAAAAAAACAAACTCACTAATTCTCTGCTTAGATGTGTTAAGCCGCTCTCCTAAAGCCTTGGCCTGACCATAGCGTTGTTTCAAAATTTGTTTGTTCTCCTCTATGGCCTGGTTTTGGCTGTAGTCCCTCATGAAAATATCAAACGCTTCTTGACGGCCCGTGGACATATGACCCACTGTAGTGAATACAGAAAAAAATACATGTAACTGAACTACGATGACTGCCCATTAGTGACAGCCATGGTATTTTACAAATAGTAAATGATTGGTGCATATTGTGAATTTTGAAATATTTTCATATGTTTTCACTATTATAATTATCAAATTCATTTAATGCATGATAACGAAGTAGGTCAGAAAAGCATGTAGGGGTGAATGAGGAAGTCAAAATATAGTGCGATTAAGCAAGATCATCTGATACAACAACCACAGTCACCAACAAGAGCACAGAAGCCATCAACACTAATACTGAGATGAGATGGAATTGAGAAACTATTTTCACAAAAATTCCAGTTTTGTGACAAGCTCATGTGAATGTCAACAGTATATAGGACACTCCTAGTTTCATCCATTGAGTGCCAGGGCCTGCACATTTCGTTCCAGCCAAATCGTCCTTGGCCGCCCAGGGACTTCAGGCAAAGACCCACACTTTCAAAAATCAAACGCTCCTAACAGAAAGTGGTCCAATGGAAACAAATGTGTGTAATCTGTGGCTAAGTCACTCATACATATAGGATTGTTTCCCTTTGACCATGAATTGTGTTTTTCGCTGTGGAAGACAACGGAGAACCCATAAGCCCTCCTGGCTAGTCACGAGACATAGCAAAGATGGCAGCAGGAAGTTCTGCTCATGTGGATTTTCACTTACCCTGTTGCTGCTGGATTTTACCTAACTTTTACACGATGGCAAAGCCCAGTATAAGTACAGTTTATCTCAGTATGATTTTGTTTTCAAAATCAGTTTGTTTTTTTTTACAATTTTTTAAACATGCCCACAAAAATGCCGGTCACAGAAGAGTCTTTTTTTAAACATGGTCTGGCATTGAATGAGTTTCCCATACCCCACCTCCCCCCCCCACACACACCCACCCCTTCATCAATCCTCAGCCGAGATATTTTTCACAAAGACCACTGCATCATGGTCTTTCAAAAAACATTAATCATTGATGTTGAAGGAAGGAGCAAACCCCTATTCTGCCACTAGCACTCAATATAAACTGAATAAATCAATCTGCTGAATGTTTGACTTTGGACTTACAGATTTTGGTTTTCATGCGGTCATTGCTGTTTATCACAGGATCAGCCAGCTGTCTTGTCCGACTCAGATCGGTCTCACTGACGGGCCTGTTTGCTGTTGCAAACTCACCCTCATTAAGGTTTTTTTTCGATCTGCGTGAAACATGGCCATTAGCCTCTGAACTTCTGGATGCAGTTCTTACATGCAAATCTTCTTGTAAAACCTGTGCATCGGCTGCTCGCTTTCTCTCTCTCTTCAGCATGTTCACTAAAATGTCTGGCAATGGTTAAGAAGTGACTGTAATATTTGATTTTAAAAAGTGATCTCCAACTAACATAACTGCTGAATTACAAAATTTTTGTATGACTAAAGGGTGAGGAAGAGAACACGAAGCACGATGATAAATCACTGCATCCTAAAGCAAATACATAACTGCCTTGAAGAGTGAGTTGACAAGATAAACACATCACTGCATTGAAAACTGAGAAAACAAACAACAACAAAAAATAATAATAATACAGCTGGTTGAAAAGTGAGTGGACAAGAAAAACCCTGACTGTATTCAAAAAGTGAGTTTAAAAAATAAACAGATGACTGCAATGAAAAAGAGTTAAAAAAAATAAATACAGGTCTGTGCCGACTGTCCTGATATGCACCCAGTTTGCAGCAGGATGTTAAGCAACCAATAACCAACTGACCAACCAGGTTTGCACTGAAAAGGGAGTTGACAAGGTCAACAACTGGATGTAATTAATGGATAACTCAGAACTTATCAATAAAACTGTTTTCTGGCTTGCGTGATAAGGATACTTATTTCATTGTCTCTCTGCAGCAACAGCTCTTTTAGCTTGTTCAGCTCAGCCTTGCTATAGGGTCCGACATCAGGGGGAGTTTCTGACCTGGGAGATGATGTCACTTTCTGTACAGCTGTTGGTCGCTCGAGGATGTATCTCTATCAGACACACATTAGTGTACACTACATGTGGATGAATACATATGAAAGACATGCACATGCCACTGTGCTTAATTATTGGCACACATGAGACCCATTCTGCAAATTAGGAGTGCACAGAAAAACACTGCAAGACTATACAGGAAAAGGCAAGCAAACTAAAACGAGATCAAAAGATCTGGAAGCAGGATCTCTAATATCATCAACAATTTGGACAGTTTCAAAAAAGACATTTTTTTCAGTCTTTAGTTCTTTACCCTTTACCTTCATGATCTTAAAGCACAACTGAATCTTGCGTAGGTCAGGACCAAGAGACAGGTAGCACTGTGGATCAGAGTCTTCTAAGTATCGCTTCACTGCATCCTCACACCTGTGCATGATCCAGAAACAAAAAGAAAAGACCGCCCAACACATGCATGGAAAGCGCCCAAACAAGGAGCAAACAAACAAGCAGAATCCAATCTATGTTTAAAAACAATGACAAGACAAACATGTAATAAACAGCTTCTGGAACAATTGCTCTTGATGCTATTTTAAACATAAAATGATCCTGGCAAGCACTTTAGTCACCACCTCAATACTCCCGCTCAGCTTCAAATGCCAAGGGAAAAGGCAGTTCTAGTTCTGATAGTTTCCCATGACAAACAAAAACTTAATCAGGGGTGGCTTGCATGAGCATTCTTATCTCCTGTTTTTTACATAAAGGTGCATGTAAAATACACAGGGCAACACAGGGCAAAGTGCCCTTAAGACCGCTCTTATGACCAGAAGTGGAGATAAGTGCTCATGCAAGCCAACCCAGGGCTGGGGCTGGTTCCTATAGGTATTTGTATCTCTTCCCATACGTATAGAGAAATGTAAAATACACAGGATGAATTACCCCTGCGACTGCTTTTAGGACCAGAGGGCCACATATAAGTGTGCAAGCAACCCAGTCCAGAACAAAACTTCAAGGGGAAAAAAAAATAAATCACAGGACTTCAGCAACAAATAACATCCTGTTTCTACGACAAAGAAGTTCTGTATCTTTATTGTACCAATGAATGTCATCTTCTGTAAGTTCATCCCCAAGCTGTTCTCCTGTTGCCAAGGCAAGCTGCTCTCTCAACTCCTGGTTCTCTTGCTTCAGTTTAATAATCAGCAGCTTGGGATCCAGTTCCTCATTCAGCATGACATCGTTTTTGATCATTGCCACTCGCTGAGCAAACCGACAGGTTGATATGGATTCCTAATTAACAGAATGGACCGTGACAGAGCAACACGATAAACATGATAAAATATAATTCACAACTAGTAAATTGCTACCTTTAATAAAACGGGGATACTTCAGAGACTTTTAAGAATGTCATACATGAATAAATTTTGTCATGAATGTGTTAAGTTCTAATGCATCCATGAAACAGTGTTTATATTTAGCTAAGTGAATAATGTCTACATTAAGCTACTAACACCAGGATTACATTTAGCCATTAAAACAATGTTTACATTTAGCTGCTGGTATTCCAATCATAAGAAATTTCTGAAACAGCACTGATGATATACTATTCTGTCCTCTTTATTTTGCTCTCTTCATCGTTTTTAAACTGTGTGGCATACTGACTTCTTCAGCACAAGGTTAGCGGATATGATGTACATACGTCCATGTTTCTTTTTTCCACTGAACAAGTGGCTACCATTGTGGTCATGCAATTCCCTCCCAAGCTGTCCCTCAGTACTGATGTCATTAGAGAATTTCTATATGGCACATGCTGTCGGTTCTTCTCTGATAAAGCTATGATCACCTGTAGACCAAAAGGGAACTATACACATCTTGGATGAAAGGCTTCAGGTGTACTGATGTGTAACAAGAAAAATGTGCTAAAAATATAAATGAACAATTTTAAAATGACCATTTCTAATAAGCAGAGCTCATGATAGCGCACAACTGGGGATAATTTATGCATCAACTTTCGAAGATGATGGAGAGCTAAAAAGAAAAACAAGTGACTGCCGCTTGGAGGAAAATCCAGATTAAAAACAAGGGAACTTAAACTTAAAGCCCCCACCCCCTCCCTCCATCCTACCCTGTGCAATGTCCCCCGCTGCCAAACTTGCCCCTACCTGAACACCGCCACAAAACTAGAGCTAGAGGGTCAGTTTGACCCTTGGTTTAAAAAAAAAATTCCAGAAGCACTGATAAGAAAACAACACAAAAAGATGAATAACATTGGTCAAGCAAGCAGAAAAAATGAACCCACAACACAACACAATGCAACAAATTAACAGATAATGAGGCTTTAAGTACAAATGAACTGCAAACGGCATTATCAGCCTAGTCATTTATGCTCACTTGTTCTAGATAATGCAGCGACAGATTGATATATTTGGCTTCTGTCAGAATCTGTCCATTCACTCCAGTCTTTGCCACTCTTTCTGATCTGAAACCAACAGAGCAGGTACAGTTTGAAAACAAGAGAATGTTAGCTTAGGGGTGACTAATTCTGCTGACATTTATAGGCGATGAAAGAAAAGTTTTGGTGACTTACCCTGCAAGATCAACTAGATGTAATTTGGCTCGTCGAATAGTTGCTGAGCCTGTTTCCCTTGAGGTTATATGTACGGTAAAGATACAGTGGGATCGAGATGATGCTTGGTTCATTGGTGTCTGAAACAGAAATACCCCAAATACTAAAAGACACAAACATGATAAGGTTTTCAAACATTTGGGAGCATTCTACAGCTAACCGTAAGACCATAAGGGAGCATTCTACAGCTAACCATAGGACTGTAAGAGAGCACTCTACAGCTAACCATAAGACCGTAAGACAGCATTCTACAGCTAACCATAAGACCGTAAGCGAGCATTTTATAACTATAAACCATATGAACTCAATTAGTCTTTTCTAGGACTCCTTTTCTTTGAGTGAATGTATTTGGTTATCTTCTGTGCCTGGAAATTCATTTGCCTGCTGGTCTGCTCTGGGCTGATCATCAGATAATGCATTGCTCAGAACATGAGCAAAGGTACTTGGAAAAAAGGAAAGGCTGTTTCTGTTGCGTCTGCCAGAACAGGGGTGGTGCATTACAGTGGCATATGTTGTCTATGCACTTTGTATTAATAACGCCAAGCTTCTGACAACCAAACAAACACACACTTGAAGATGTGTTTGATAGAAGCGATAAAAGTACTAAGTTCTTTCTTGGGAATTCAGTTCAACAACGGTTAAAACAAGAAGTCAGACACATTAGGAGTACCTCTGCTATCATCCTGTTAGTATCTCCAAGAAAAAGAAGATTCAGAGCTTCTTCCTCTGTGTTGGCTTGGTTCACAGTGAGGTTCTTTAAGTGGATATTCTGATCCGAATCCTCCATGAGAGTCACCTTCCTACGGAGCAACAAGTATGTGACATTAAACATGACTGGCATCCGTCAGGAACAGAAAGAATTTTTTGTGTGCTGGTATAATATCAAAACTTCCATTCCTGGCATGGTCCTAAAATTAGGACTAACTCTACAGTAAGAAGGTTAAAAAAACCCATCAAACATCAGCAGTCAAACACAGATATACTCAGTCATGCACATGCTTATGGTAAATGAAACATTCGCATAAAAAAGATTGCAGATAGTGAGCAAGAACTGTGTGTGCTGCTGAAAAGATTGCAGATAGTGAGCAAGAACTGTGTGTGCTGCTGAAAATAAATAGGAACTGAATAAACATTGTTTGCTTGTGTGTACATATACATGCACATGCACACATATGCAGACTTCATATTTATCTAGAGTATGAGATGTAGGAGGATAAAGCCACCAAGTGTGTATGCGTTTCCAAATCTCACTCTAAACAGCTTACGGGAGGTCCTCCAGCTTTGTTGCTTCATGCTTTGGGTCAAGCAGGTCATAGCCATTCTCATTGTAGATCTCCAGGTAGGAAATATGGAATGTGTATGTCAAGCCTGGACTCTACAGCAGGCAGTGGGAAAAAAGTGGCTCATGCAGTGTCAGAAAGAAGTTTTACTATGGCCTACACAGAGTGGACTTTGGGTCCCTAAAGTACACGTATATACAGTTCAATGATCCTGGTCTGTCCATGGGGGTTGACTCACACACATAGACTAGACAGAAGCTGTATGGTTCTCAGTATCACCAGGCTTCAAGCAATTACTACATACTTTACAGAACCATTGCTGTGACAGCCATGAGCAGACATCCTCAGCTAAGTAGGTCTCTAGTCAAGAAGTTTAAAGCAAGCCACTCATTTTCATGCAAAAAACAAAAAAAAACGTCTGCTTTAGAGATTTTGATCAATTGATTTTGCATCGGGATTCATCAATTCATGACAAGCATATTTTGATAAAACAACAAAAAACCAAACTTATAGCTATGTACATGCATGTGCCCAAGAAAGAAGTGAACGTATTACAGTCACTGTTTTAAAAACCTGTGTCAAGATGCTATATAGGCATGAAAAAAAAAACCCAGAAAGCCACAGTAAACTTACACCCTCCATTTTGTTGAAAATATATGAAAGAGACCGTGGAATGATCCCCCGATCCACGTAACGTTCGGCTCCTCCAATAATGGTAAAAGTCTTTCCACTTCCAGTCTGTTCAGAAGTAAGAAGTATAGCACGAATGATAAGTAGACAAGTCCAAAATGCTTTGATCAGTTATATAAATCATTATTGAGTTTTGTCATGCTGATGTATCATTAATATGATAAAATGATTAAGAAGATGTATGAGAAGAATTATAGACAAACAAGTTCAAAATATAAACAAGGTGTAAAAGGAAGTATCATGATATTATGAATAAAGTAAATTTAGAGACAATGCAGAGAGGCAATTACAACATCAGTTGAAGTACCTGCAAAAGAGATGTTTTTAAATCTTGTTTGAAAGCTTGCAGTAATGGAAAGTGCTGAATGTTGTAGGGAAGCGAATGCTAAGAAGTTGAACATGCACTGTCGCCTGATGCGAGGTATTTGAAGAATGTGATCAGCAGAGCAGGAGCAGAGGTGTCTTGCTGGAGTGTAAATCGTAAGAATTAAAGAAAAAAAGTCCGGAATGTTTTGACCAGTTATATCAATCAGTATTAAATTTTGTCATCCAGTGATTTTTCACTAATATTATAAAATGATTGTGAACTATTTGAATAGCATAAAATTTGTGGGCAACAAGGCCAACTCTAACATATGAGTCACACACTCTTGTCATCATTGTAGAGTATTTACCTGGCCATAAGCGAAAATTGTTCCATTGTAACCTGCCAAGACACTGAAACAAATCAAATAACAAGCCTGGTGAAGTTGATAAGACACTTACAGGCACAGGGCTCTAAAGATGCAGAACTACAATTTTAAAAAGATTGAACACAAAAAGAAGACAGAAAATGGTACTTAATAATGTCCTTTAATGGAAGAGATTAATGTTATGCATCTAAACATATATCCAGGGGAAAAAATTGAGGCTAAGATGTAAACTTGTGTGTTCATAGACAGCTCCTACATAGACATAGACAGCTCCTACATAGACATAGCTCCTACATAGACATAGACAGCTCCTACATAGACATAGCTCCTACATAGACAGCCCCTACATAGACATAGACAGCTCCTACATGGACATAGACAGCTCCTACATAGACATAGACAGCTCCTACATAGACATAGACAGCTCCTACATACACTGGCACCATCCACCAACACTCTCATTCCCCTGTTCCCTACACAGAGCAGATGCATATTTTTGTAAAATATTGAAGCTATCTTTGTTGATTTATGAAAATTTATCAAAACTCTTATAACGAAACCCACAAACAAAAGAAACTGAAATTATAAAACTTACTTATCAATGACAGGCTTTGCAACATGCTGAAAAATCTCATCTTGTGAAGCGACCTGATCAAAGCACTTGTCAAATCTGGATAAAACACAAAATATAACTGCAGTAGGGTAAAGGAGAAAAAATATGTGCAGCCTTCAGTATAAAATCCTATCCTAATGTATTAAATGTTAACAAAACATTTACTTGAAGATTAAATGACTACATATGAAAGAAAAAACAGTTTTCTTACATCTCTTTGGAGTAAGTATGGTTGCACAAAACTTTAATGCCTGAAGTGTAAGCATAGAACTAACTCAAATGAAGCCTCACAAAATTCAAACATATCCCTTGCTGCATTGTACACGACATTCTGAGGACAAAAATTCTAAGCTGTGGAGATGACATGCTAACAATGGGGGAAACCAAAAGTATCGCAATAATGCATGCAGCAACATAAAGGGTCATGGGTTCAGGTTCTGTGTCAAGCACACACTTGTCAATAATCTGCATGTGGCACCTGTTCTTCTAGTGCCTTTCACTGCACTATACCCTCTAATTTAGAAATTTACAAACTAGAAGGAAAAGTGCACTGAAAGGCACTAGAAGAACAGGTCTAATCCACATCATAATAAAGCCTTCACTGGTAACTTGACTTTAAATAACCACTTTCTACTGAAAAGACTGGGGTAAAGGACTCAAACACCCAAACATTAACTGAATTTGAATGAACAATTTCTTTCTAAAAATTCATAATTAACTACAGTATATTACCTGAATTTGTATGTCTCTCTTTTGTTATTTATGAATCCAGATGCTAGCTCCTTAGGTACAAATAACATTAACCTGGGAAGACTTTCTTCATCTTCATCTACTTCATAAATCTGAAATCAAAAGAAAGAAACTTCATGTACAATACAATACTGGGCACTGAAAATACCAGCAGTATAATTAACCACATATGAAAGTCTTCTTGGTTCAATAGTTTTGGTAACCCAAACCCTATATGTTCCAATCCCACATTATTGTCTTTTAGAAAACAACAGTGGCAACACATAGATTTGACTTAATTTAGTGCTTTGGGATGAGCATATATAAATTTAATTGAATGCTTTGTGATTTATTAGTACTACACAATATATAATAAACAGCTCAAAATAAATTTTTAGTTTAAACTAAACTAAATTATACAAACCATTGTCAGTCACTAGTCAGTGGGAATCATGAGTATAAGTGAATGATATGCGTGAGGTTCTTGAAAGCAAGAAATTAATTAAGCGTTCACACTTCGAATACTGATGCAAACCAAGGAAATTACATCTCACCTTTAAATACACTGTTTACAGTTTGAATACAGTGAATTATTCATTGAACCTTATTTAGCAGGCAGTAGTGATAAAATAACAATGCGTCAACTGCAGTACCACTAATATAAATATAAATATCTGGACTATCTCATAGTCAGTCGTTCATTCTATGGTATTACTCTGAGTGGCAGAGACCTACCCCTGTTTTCCCAGATTTCGTCGGCTTTATTCGAACAAAGATCTTTATCGTTTGCTTCACCATTCTCGCTGATTCTGTACTTTTACGTAATTCAATGCTCTTTTAAATAAAATGGGTTGGCAAAGTCTCATTATAACTTCTCTGCCCTACATTGTTTACACCAATGTCCTCCATGATATCTAACACAACAGAGCGGCAGCAAATAAAAGCTTTTTTATGATTGGCTTAAATCTGTCCTATTTTTGAGCTCTGCCAATCGAATGCTGTCAAAGCAGCAGCAGAACCGACGTTTGACAGACGATGTATCTTTTACATGGATAAGCAATGCCTTTCTTCATCCCTTGTGAAGCAAAAGCCGACTGAGGTAAGTCGCTGGTTTGCATTTGTATCTTCAAGTTTTAGTCCAGCAATATATTAATAATTCATCTATTTTTTTAATTAAAACATGCTGTTGTTGGCTGGGAACGAGAGTGAGACATTGATCGTCTGCTTCCCACGCTAATCTTATAAAGTGCCTGCTGGTGCTGCGACGACCCGCAAGCATCGCTTGCACCACTGCACTCAGAAACGGAGAATGAGAAACGCGCCTTTCAAAACCAGATCACCTGCGCGAATGTGTCTGTGGTTCTTGGAACATCTGCATAAATGTGTGAAGTGCTTACGTTTGATGGAATGAATTATGTCGAAATTCTCATCCATTAATTTATTCGTCTTGTGGTTCTAGCGGTCAAAAGCATAGATTCGATGGAACCGCCCTCGCGCGTCTCGGTCAACTCACATGCAAACACTGAAACTCGTGCAAAAATCCATGCGTATAACTTGAACTCGACTGGGCAGCAAAATATTTGTAGAATGATCATTGTTGTATCAATCTAGCCGTGCGCACAGTCGTGCGTTAAAGCACTAACTGGTCGTTCTTATAGCACGTCAGAAAGGTCGTCACGTCGATTGTCTTAATTATTACTGGGTATTTTATAGATGCGGCGATAAAATTTCTCAGCAACTTATTACTACATTTTTTTGGTTTACTTTTCACTCTTTTCACGGGTAGTACCATCATCTGTGCTTTTATCCACGCTGTCAAATTAGGCATCTACCTAATTATTAGTATAGTGGCAATAATTAAAAATACTGTATATCAATCCAGCAACAACAGAATAATCATTATATGAAGCTTTCCGTGGGCACAATGCAGATCTAAGTGACACTTGAACTGTGGAGTAGGCCGGGGAAGACCGAATGCTATGCATGCATGCAGTCACGTTCAAACCAACAGATGGACATATCGTGGTGAAAGTTTATAAGGACAGAATGAAGTGACCCCCGGCAGTATTTTTATGACGTAAGTGGGCGTCACGTTCTGAACGACCACGTCGTTCGTGTCTGCTGTTCCGGTCATAAAACCAGTGGAAAGGTCGATTCACCCTGTGCATTTTACGTACGTGGAGTTTTACTTATGAATAGACAGTATGATCGGCCGTGCAAGCCAACCCTAAATCATTCGACGTATCTGATTTGCGGTTTGTACCTACTGCGTCGTGCACTTGTATTAATTTATTGGTGTTTTTGTTGTTTTTTTAAATGTCATTTTACAACACAATTGAGATTCAGCATTGGCATTTACAGCAATAAAGATTATTGCAGTTGTTTTACTTCTTTACGATTTTCTGAATGTTGTTGCATGGACGTCTGACTTTCGTTGCCGTGGTCTTATATGTTTGTGGATGTGTGATCAGACTGGCAACCGTGTGCAACTCAAGGTGTGACTGGCATAGCTCCTAAAGGTCGAAGAACGTTTAAAGTGCACATCTCGATCCCAATGACCCTAATTCGAAAAAGAAAGAGTACAAACTTTCCCGTGTTAACAGCTGTACAGGGATATACCTACCTCCGGTAAGCCTAGACCACATGCTCTTTCTGCGTTCTGGGCCGCCTTCCCGTATTTACAGAAAGCTTTTGCCAGTCATTGAAGGCTCTTTTCATCGCAGTGCAAGTTTACACTTCTCAGAAGTGAGTTTTCTCCTGTTTAGTGGTTGAACGTCAGAAACGGGGGTGTTCGAATTTTGAAAGTGTGCAACACCAGCAGCAGCAGAGATGCACACATGACACTGGCTTTTTGCCCAGGGGATTAGTGTCTTTTTGAGCATCTGTCTACAGCAAAGGCCACGCTGCGGCGATAGGGCTAAAGGGGAACATATGAATGCTGAGTTTTCCCAGTTAGGATTTAAAGCTGGTGTCCAAGGAAGAAACGAATAATAGATAATAACAAAAGAGGCCCCAGAATGCCCCAAAGCATTGTGAATAAGTTTGTGTATAACGATGTCGGAGAGAAGCATTATCAGGAAATCTCCTGATTTCAGAAAAATCAAAATCTCCCTGTATGTGCAAATCCATCAAAAACATTTTGAGATGTATACAAGACTCGTAGACCCATACCTATTCTGTACATTTTTCTGTTTTGTATTCTCAGCTGTGATTAAAGTATATTGTTTGCTTTGTGGGCTTTTTTCCTGGCCTTTTTCATGTTCAAAACACTGTGATAAATTGTTTTCAAGATTTTTTTTCAGGGCAATGATAAGCAACATTTATATTCAGGAAAAGCCACAAAATCACTTTAAAAGTTTGAAAGTTGTTTTTTGGCTGGCAAAGCTCCTGTTTCCCCATTGACCACCCCACCCCCCACCACTACCACCAGGACATCGCCCCAGGGTTTAAGCCTTTTTTAAGAAATTTGTGTTTTCTTCATTCTCATCTCTGGATTTTAAGATTTTAGGTATAGATGCATCAGAAAGTTAGCATAATTTCTAGCATTCATAATTTCCCAATGCAGCTACAGTGAATGATTTATTTTCAGTAACTTCCTGTAGCATAACACCATCATGCCAAGTAGAGGAGGATTGTGTTGGTGTCTGGGTGGACGAGGCCCACCTGAGATCAAGTTTGGAACTGACTATGATTCACCTCTCAAGCCAGTTATGCTGGACATACCCATGCCAACAGATGAAAATGAGCTGAATGCAAAGTTTGAAGAGCTGGTGGTAAGTAATTCCAAGAAGGATAAATGTCTACCTGATAATATATTTTTGTAGTAAGCTACAGTACTCATCTTCAGAGAAGTTTCTAAGGAAACAAAATTTGTAAAAAAATCTTTAAAAATGCTTGTTGGGAGAGATGTCTTTAGACATCTTTATATGTGCATGTGTATGTATGTTTGCATGTACAGTCACATGTATGTATGCAGTCTAGACAGTGCAACATGTATTTTATCTGTTGAAGGCGGAGCTTGATCTGGACAAACCCCATCGAGATGCCTTGTACAGCCTTCCAGCAGAAAAGAAATGGCAAATTTACTGCAGCAAGAAAAAGGTAAACACTGACATAGTATGCTTTTGGATCCGTATTCATTCTTCAAAGTGCAGCCAGACTCTGAAAGGCTTACTAATTTGCTTTTTTTTCCCAATGAACAGCGTGACTGTTCATTGCTAAAAGGAGATTATTTGCCAAGATTTTAGTAATTAGAAACCTGCGGGTGGGTAGAGAAGTGCACTGTACTTAGAATGTCTTTACGTTTGATTTTATTATAATTTTTGTGACTTTACAGAGTGCTATGTGCAAATTTCTATGTGATGCATTTTTATATCACAGTTGGTACATGGCTGTTGTCCCAGAAGTGTTCATTAACATAAAGCATAAATAGAACATCAATACAAATTACAGAATTCCTCAGTGGGGACAGGTTAGGTATTTACATTTATTACCAAAATCCCATTACATAATGTCATAAAAAGTTCAGAGTAAAATGTGAAAGCTGTTAATAACTTACCTAGAATGTTGTTTGAGTTTTTTGTTTTTTAAAGAAAAAGCTGCCTCCAGTCTCCAGTCTTTGCTTACAAAGTAACCAACAAACCATGCTAAAGATGTTCCTCCCTGTGTAAGACAGAGGCAAACCTCTTGATCATGCCTATCCCCCCCCCCCCCCCAAGTTCTGCTCCCCNNNCCCCCCCCCCCCCCCACCAAGTTCTGCTCCTGATATGTCCATGCATGCATGTATGTGCATATAGCAGCTTGCAGATGTATGTGAGAGATGGATTCACCAGGCAGTGCTTATTCATGACTTTAACAACAAATGTAGAAGTACAGTGTATTTACTGAATGTGAACCAGTCGTAGTATTGTCTCAGTTACAGCGAAGTTACTGGGTGAGTGTGTTTTTCTTGTATTTGGCTGTAGCTGCAGGTGCATATGGCTTATAAGTTAAGCAAACTTGTTCAACAAATTGGATCTGTAAATTTGGCTGGCTCGATCATTTGCAGTCACTTCTGAGCATGCTCTGTGGTGGACTAAGGTCTTATTGTACAGTTAAATGGTCATATGGTGGTGTAGCTACATATATCTTTGCTGCTTCTTCCTTAGTGTCTGTGGGGTGGGGGTTATATGTAGATTAGACATTCAGTGTATTGACAAAATTACATGATAGCTGTGCAGTGCCAAGTGTTACAATGTGCAGCATGCAGTCACAAGAAAAATCAAAAATTTAATAAAGCTCATAGTGCATTGAGGTCAGTGGATTGTATCCAGGAACAATACACCTCACACTCCGAGCAGCCACCAGATGGAGATTAGCAAGCCATATCCAGTAGGAAAGAAGACATCTTGCTGCAAACACTGTTTAGAGAAATCGCAACACATGTTGTCATGATGGAAAATTGACAGTATTAAAACTAAACTGAATTTAGACATTTTAAACACAGGCACATCTGCATGCATCCACAAACATGAGAGAAAAGAAAATGAGACTGCTAAGAAAAGTAACATGCTTGTAATCTGTACAAGTTGTATTGAGCTGCTATGCTACATATGTATCTGCTGGTCAGATGGTTCACAGTAAGCAATATGTTTATGTTTAATAGAAAATGGTAGAAATATTGTAGGTGGTGATGGACTTTTTTTGTTGTTGAGAGGTTTCACTGCTGCTTTGTTTCTCTCATCTGCCTGAAAACCTGGGGCAAACGGCAAAGGATCAAAATGAAAGCTGGCTTACTGTTGAATGATTGTAAGCTGATTATATCAGAACTACACTCAAATGAATGCATGCAACCTGATTCTTATGCATTGACTCCACTTTCACCATCTAGCAGAACCACATTTCTTCAGATATTTAACATTTCTTCCTATGCCTTTCTCAGCGAAGGTCAGCATAAAATAATGATTGGTTCTTGGACTGTTAGAACTAAATGGATCTTTAAAGCTTCTCAATGTTTATCCAGAGACAGTTGACGAAGATTGATACCAATTGGATCTGTAAGGCTTTTGTGTGGGGGGGTTGGGGTGGGGGAAGTTGGAAGGTTGTTGAGTGGGGAAAGGGAATATGTTTGATGTAAATGTAAATGAAATTGATGTCGGTAATGAGCTGGGAGGAGGTCGGGAAGAATATTTAAGATGAAGGACAAGGCCAGGGTGCAGAGTGACACAAATAGATGGACAGGGGCAGGGTGCTTTTGCAAGGAAGCAGTCTGCTGGCTCTGACAGACGCTAGCTATAGTGTATTGATCGCTGCATAGCCGGCCAGTACCTGACACCTCTACACAGCCAAGCTTAGGTCACAGACATGTGGGACTGCATGTTCATAGCACTTGTCAAACACCACCTCGAATTTTAGGTTGCTGCTCTTTTTCTTTTTCTTTCAGCAGACACTTTCAGACCATGGGCCAATATCCAATGATATACGGATTGTCTGTCTGTCTGTCTTTTCTTTTCTTTTTTTTGAAGAAAGAGCACTCGCATTGGCCACTTCCGCGTTCATTCTGGTTCTGGCTGAACCCCCAACGATCTTCCTGCAGTACTGTCACCATAGTTACCCTTATTTTAGTTAGTGTTGAGAGGCTGGTGTGTGACGCTGTTCCACTTCCTTCCACAAGGGTTGGGGTCGGGGAGGGGAGGGGCTGAGGGCAGCGCGCGATCGCCGTCAGGCGATGATGGATATACCACGCCATGATGTGGGAATGAAAACGCACCCGGCGCGGTGCAGCATGGCACGAGGTGTCGGCAGGCAGGGCCACAGACCGATCGATGCTTGTTCTGGTATTTTGCGGATGTGGCCTTGAACTTTGTCGATTACTGTGTACCTTGTGGACATGACGCTTGTAGAGTCAGCTGCAGCACAAAGGTGCCTCAGGCTCAAAGTGGTTTTGGCGTGGTGCAGGCGCACGGGTGGCTCGAGGGCTGCGAATACAGACCTGTCTCTTCCTCCATATCCCAACCCGCCCCCCCCCCCATACTTACAGAAGATCGAAGTAACACTGACATATCGAGCTGGGCTGTAATCGTTAGAATCGAGGTTTGAATCGCGTGTACGTGACAAAAAAATATAATAAATTTAATGTGTGCCTGTTGATAACATTTAAGTATTCAAAAGCGACAATGTTTATAATTGTGTCCGTTTGTCCACAGGCCTCCGCCATGCATCTGATCAAACTAAGGGATGCATTTTCGCTCTTCATACAGCACAATCGGCCGGTAGTTCTGGTTCAAGTATCACACTGAGCAAATTTGGAAGCATCGCGCAGCGCTGTTGCTTTTATACATAGAGAATCACTACTGTGGGAAGAAAAACCACGAGAACCGCCACATTAAACACCCGATTTCTGGCGCCCCGAACATCCTTCGTCTTACTCCCTCCCCCTCTATGCCCCACCAGGCCCCATGTCGTGCAGCGTTTCGGTTTGGAAGGCTGTGCACACGTTGGGCACACCGGCAAATGTTGTCATTCCTTTCGAAGCAAATGCCAAATCCATGGAGCACATACATCCTCGACTCTCACTCTAACATAAACCGTACGTAACCTTATCCGGATCAAGGCGGCAACGCGTTTGATAAGAAAGGTTAGGTGAGGCGCACGGACGTAACACAATGGTGTTTTCAACGTTGGACTTTCTCATATGTCTACCCGCATTCGTGAAATGTGTGGGTTATTTTACTGTGCTACGTCTTTTAAGCAGCTTTCGTTTTGGCCACAGCAAACCTTCTTTGTTTGTAGTTTGGAAATACATCTGTCCAAAACATGATATAGCGTGGTGAATCATTCAGTTGATTTAGGTCTTCACATCCCCCCGCTTTTTTTTAGGGGGGTGGAAGCGACACCCGAAGTGTTAATGTTAATCAGTTTGGCACCGTTTTGTTATCGGCTTATTTTGTTTAAACAGTTTTGTCTTTTTATGGGGGCTGTCTTGGACTTATAATTCAAACACATATATATTTATATACGCGTCCAAAGCTTCGTCAGGCGCCCAACGCGTCAAGCACGTCATATTGCCTCTAGGCCTGGTTGTCGGAGATTGTAAGTTAGGGCTTACATGGGGGCTTTTGTCGCATCTTCTATTTTGACGCTTAGTTTGCTTTGGGCATGAGGAGTTAATGCAACAGTTTCCCACACAAGCCGATTTAATTTCGTCAAAAGTTTGCTCACTCTCGAATTTCTAAGCAGATAGACTTTCGCTAATCTCGGGGAGGAAAAGATATTCGAAGGGAGTCTGCCGATCAAACACAGATAAAGTTGTTGTTGTTGTTGTTGTTGTTGTTGTTGTTGTTGTTAGACATTTGTTAAGATTGGTTCTTCAGTTTTGTTTTCAATCGATTGATTATTAAAATCTATTTCTAAATACGTACAACACCATACTTTTATGTTACGCTGTTCTTTCCTGCTTAAGGAGCTACAACTGTGTCCTGTTTTAGATGGCCTGTTGGTCTGAAAAGCATTCTTCACTCAAACACAGATGTAACGAGCGGCGCGAGACTGTTTAGGGTTTGCACAAGCGGCTGGCTTTCTAGTCCGAATAGCGCTGTCTGGCGTCGGGAGCCATTGCTGCGGTATCGTAGCTCGACTCGCCTGTTTGCCTCCCTTCTTGTCAAACAGCTACCGGCAGAAAACGAGCCCTCAGACGGGACAGAAATGACAGGGGCGGGTTTATTTTTTAAACTCTGTGTGTGTGGGGAGGGGGATCCGTTACAGATTCTCTAGCCACTTAATGTTCACGAACAATGTAATATTTGTATTTGTGATGGACAGGCCTGCCCTAGTATCTTGCCTGTTATTCTCCAGTAAAAACTGTACGTAGGAGGGTGAACGTCCAGGCGAGATTATTTATGTGAATGATTGGCTGATGAGATAAATACCAGATGGTTTGCCATTAGCTATCGTTAGGCATAAAACAGCGGCCATGTTAATGATGTTACTTGCCTAATCAAGGTTTACTTGTCTCACGGGAGCATGAGTTATAATTACACAACTTATGTGATGTCGGAGTGATATAATAAAACGCAGCAAGAGGGAAAATGCATCTCTTAGTTTGATCAGATGGACAAACGGTTCTGATCGAAACTGCCGGAATTGTCGTGTTCGAAGCTAAGATCCTGTTGCGCATGTAACCGTGGGAGCAAAAACACGCAGAGACAAATGGCAGCGCCGGGTGATAAATCATTCCAAACACTCGAGCCGTTATAAGCGCATTAATTGTAACTGTGCGTGGAGTCTGCGGTATATCGCTAAAATGCAAAGCCCCAGTAATCGTGCAGTAAAATACCCTTCTGTGCTGATATAAGAAATTTAAAACGATTGGTTCCCCTCCTTCCCCTCTTCCTCCTTTTTGTGAAACTTCAGATGATGGTGATGAACTAGCTAGTCTGGGACTGTTTTGCGTCACGTGGGGACCAGTGAAACTGAGCGCCTGCTTAAAAGACTAGACTAGTTTTTATCCTTACAAATGCGTTATCTAAATAACAAGACTTTTTTGTTACAGACGATTGGGCGAGCTTAAACACATGCTAAAACCACCTTCTGTAAACGTACAGCCTAAAGCGGAAGGTACACTACCAATTATGTCATCACACTACCTCGTGCAAACGAGCCCTCGTGCCCTCGTGCAAACGAGTGACCACGGATGCACTGCGTGCGTGCGTGCGTGCGTGGGGGAGGGGTATGGCTTAATTGTTACGTGACCAGACAAATCGAATAAGGCCAAAGCCTGTCGATTTATGGAGAAACAGGGACACGTATACTTGATTGTGTTGATCCATAGTCTTCGAATTCCCTTTTTTCTTTTACTTAAAAAAAAAAGAGAATGAAGGATGTTTCTGCTTTAATTTTGCTGACCTCTGCCTCATTCTTGGATCTTTCTCCCCTTGACCGGGCTAAAGACTAAAGAGCCCTGCCCCTGAACAGTTCGTCTGGCTCGCTACTGTGTAAAGCTTTTCAAGAAGAGAGAAACCTTGCAAGAATTTCACCCAGAATCGCAGGAAGGAAGGAAATAACTGACTCTAATGAAGTCAGAGGGGTTTTTTTGTTTTTTGGTGAGGTCTGATATTGATGGCATGATGAGGTAAAATATAGATATATGCGTATGAGCGTATCACTGCCTTGTGGTGCGCAGAGAGCGATCGAGGACTGGGATGGGCAGAGGGATGGGGATTGGAAGAGAAGCAAGACTACTGCTTTATAGTGCTTTGTAATCCCACACAGCGAAAAGATTGGGTGACCAGAGTATAGAGATGGCCTACATTTCCATTCAAGCACACAATGGAAACTCGAGCCAGTTATCCGGCGGTCTCTCATGAGTGCCCACTTGGCAGTTGTAGGGCACATGTCCATCAGTTCCTGGCACGTACGTACGCCACTCCAGATGCAGGGCTTGGAATGTCGCTTTGATTCACTGAGCAACTGGGTCTTCTTGTGGTCGTAGTTATAGGGAGTTCGTGAAACATAAAAGGTAAACGTAATGCTTGTTCCTCTCGGCGATCGGGAGACACAAAAATGTAGATACGCCCTCTCTCTCCTGCCTATACCTGTTCCTTCCCAGACCCAGAAAATGTTGATAGATCTACGCGTTAATATAATTCTCTTCCCCTCAAACCCGCCCACCGCAGAGCTCCGGCCGGCCGCCCCCACCCCCGACTCTGCACTTGAGTGGGCCCCGCGCTTCAGTCCTAAGGTTGTCCTTATGAGTTTGTCAATCCGTTGTCCACAAACAGGAAAATATTATGAACAATGAAAAGACTAAATTCGTGAGCCAAGTCGCGAAAGTTGATCTAGTCTAGACGTAATTAGTGTTTGGGGTAGGATACTAATCGGGATGCCGATGCTCTGGGCCCGCGGGGTCCTGGTCGGCCCTAGGCCCGGCGTGCTCCTAACGCTGCCTCTGCATTCACGCGCACTGTTAGGACGGGGGAAGTCAATGTTTTCGGATTTGAGTTGTATACTGCTCGTGCAACTTTGTTGGCAGTTTCTGAATAGAACCGTCGCGATTTAAAGTTAAGAGCAACATGCTGTTGACAACATCGAGGAAAGCAAGCACTGTACAGGCGCGAGAAAACTAGGCAAGCAGAGTACATTTGAGCAGGTGTTCGTCTTCTGGCTTCATCAGGTGCATGGGCGCGTAGAGAACTGCATGTCATAGCACAGGGGCCACCCACAGGAATTCCTATGTTCGCTTATTGTCTCGCATTCTCGCTCGCAAAACTGATATCTGAAAGCCTAAAGTGTGAATTGCATAGCTCACTGAAAATAGTAAGCAACAGTCGTAGATTTACTTTTATGGTTGTTTAAAAAGATGGAATCTGCAGGCTGAGTGGAAATGTACCTGTCGCCATAATAAGGAATGCGCTCAGTGTGTGCGTGCATTCATGCAGCTGTGAGAGAGGGACACAGGAGAGGGAAGAATTTTTGAAAGAAGGAAACTTGGTGTAAAAAAAAAGTATAAAGGGTATTTGGCTTTGCTTGTACGTACAGTGCCTTACCAATGCAATAAAATTACATCAGCTTATGATTTGAAATGATGGCTTGTTTACAGGACGCTGACAGCTCATCACAGAATACACCAGGCTACTACCTAGAGAAAATCAGATCTATGTCCCCTGTGAGTGACTTGCATCAATGCTTTGTCCCAGTGCTGTAATTAGAGCAGTTGTTACATGTAATGGGTCACACTAACCTGTGGGGTTGGAGTTAATGTAGTTGGGCCTGGTTTTGCTTTCTGATCGTTCTCTATTTGGAGTGCCAAGGACATGTCACAAGATATAAAAGAAAAACAAGTGACTGCCGCTTGGAGGAAAATCCAAATTAAATTTAAAACAAGGGAACTGGACCAAGCTAGAACAGGACAAAGATGAAAACAAACGTGTTTCGGGGCACTACCCCTTCATCAGGCCCACACAAAAACGATGGAAAAAAAAATGAAAAAGAAAAAGACTTAGCTGCGGTAGATGTGGCACGTGGGCTGGATACCGGTATCCAGCCCACACAGAGAAAATTCTTTGCATACATTTTCATATTCATTCATCTGGTTCTGTGTGTGTGTGTGTGTTGGGTGGTGGTGGTGGTGGGGGGGGGGGGG
>SMGT01015429.1:15217-35401 GCA_004794575.1 Lanistes nyassanus | reverse complement strand
CTAGGGATATGTCTAATACTCCAGAATAAAGCATAAAAATACTAAGAACGATATCACATCTGGCAAATAATAATAGATAATTGGGAAATTAGATAAATTTAAAAGAATAATATTAACTGGCCTCCAAATACCAGCCTATTTCTACACCAAGCCATACAAGCCAGTCCCCACATGGCAACACATCACAGTGAGAAAATATAGGGGACCAGTAGGAATGAAGGAAACTGGTAGTTAGATTGGGAGAGAAAAATAAAATTGTTACATTTCATTCAGTAATTTGAGCACATAAATTTCTTTTTCTTTAGCTTTGTAGTCCACTTCATTCATCAGAATGGACTCCAGTGCTTGCTTGACTTCCTGTCTAACATGGATTATGCCACATCAGAAAGTCCCATCCATACTTCATTTATTGGCTGCATCAAAGCCCTCATGAACAATTCGGTTTGTATATCTCTTTTAGAATTAAGAGCATTCATGTAGGTAACATCAACTGTTTTGGTTTTGGTTTGTTTCATAACCATTGCACAATAACGTTTTCGATTCAAGGAGAATCTTTCTGGTGTTTGAAAGGCTAGTTAATTTGTAAGCTGTTTTACAACTTATGACTTAAATCTTATGACTAAAACAAGAATAAACATGAGCATTTCTGTTTTCGTCCTCAGCAAGGCAGAGCCCATGTCTTGGCTCATCCCTGTGCCATCAGCATCATAGCTCAGAGTCTGGCCATAGACAATGTCAAGACCAAAACTGCCGTCCTGGAAATTCTGGGTGCTATGTGTCTGGTTCCTGGTGGACACCGGAAAGTGCTGGAAGCCATGCTGCACCTGCAGAACTATGCAGGCGAAAGAACCCGATTCCAGGTTATTTCACTTACTTTCTTATTTTGTAGCTTTTTTAGCCATGCTTTTAGCGCATAATGATGAACAGCACATGAGTAATTGTAATGACTGTAAGAAACTTTCTTGCAGTCAGTAGTCGTGTCTTTAAATGCATGAGTGAAGATGTTAGAATAAAAGATGAACTCAGTTGCAAGACAACCATACCACACAAGTCAACATGCATTCATGAACTCTTCTGTTTTCTGTTTTTGCATGCCATATGCACTTCTCCTCGCCTACACTCCGATTTATAGTTGCCTATCATATAAAGTTATCTTTCCTTTAATTGCACCCCCTCTCTACCCACACACCCGTTTGGTTATTACATAAAAACAATGTTTTAGATGAATGTCAATAATCAGATAGTACAACAACACATTGGTTGTTGCCTGTTCACGACAGCTGCTTATATGTGACCTTGATCGAAGCACGGGGAAATACAGAGAAGAGATTGGCCTCAAGACGGCGATAATGTCTTTCATCAATGCTGCTCTGCGATATGGACCGGGCCAGGTAAATCTTTTTTAAAAAATGGAATGATAGAAGCACGTACCCAGGATTTTTCAAATTTGTGCTTCCTTGCTTTGCCATGAAAAATGAAATTCTGGTTCTCTTACCTTCATATTAAGAAAGAGCTAGCTGCCATATTTCAGTTCTCCGAGTTGTCATCATGGTGCAACATTTCGTCATCATGGTACAACATTTCATACGTTTTTGCATCCTTCTGTCTATTTAAAAGAATGTTGGTAGTGTCATAATCTTGATTTTGATCTAGGACCATTTGGAGTTCCGTCTGCATCTACGATATGAGTTCTTGATGTTGGGTGTTGTACCCATCATGCAGAAACTCAGAAGCTATGGGAATGCTACATTAGACAGGTGAACCAATCTTTACTAATATTAATAATAATAATATTTTCCCCAACTTGACATATTTGATCTATTATTTTCAGTGTTCTTTCTAAATAGTCTGGCTAGATTCTATTTCAAGCATGTTTGATTTATGATATTAAAAATTAACCCTTTTTTCTCCTAAAGAAATCTTTGTGTGAGCTTTCATGCACCTGGTGAGATCCTTGAGAGTCTTTCTTGTGAGTCAGTCTATGCAGGTTTTCATACAGAGCATTAAGCACTACTCCCTACTGCAAGTATTCTATAAATTTTTTTAAAAATTGGCCAGGAATCCTCCAGGTCATCTCTGTGCCTCAGATGATATCTGTTTCAAGTGGATTCTTTTTTCTTTTTTGTTGTTGATATTTTCTGCATTCAAGACACATTGACTTCTTTGAGATGGTGCGAAATGTTGATGAGAAAGAGCTGTCAAGAAGATTTGAAGGGGTGAGTGAATCAGCCTTTCCCCTTGACTGAAGCTATACTGTCATCATGCTACAAGCCAGATTATTCTGTATTGTTAAACACAGAGTTCCTGCTATTGGGCTGTGAATCTTGAGCACAGTAAATAACAGAAGTGTGTCACATACAAATTGTTCTGCTGCAGATACATGTGGACAGCAAAAGTGCATCAGCCATGTTTGAAGTGTTGAGAAAGAAACTGTCCCTGACAGCTGCATATCCAAATTTGCTGTCCATTCTTTACCACCTATTGCTCCTGCCTTGTAAGTTAAGGGCACTGTAAATTTTCTTTGCACAAATTATTCTTGCTGTGAAGTTGACATCACAGGTTTTACTGGAAGAAGATACCAATATCACTATTATTGTCTGTGAAACAGAATGGCATGCTAAACCCATAGCTAGAGTCCTCAAATTCAATATAACTAGATACACCTTTGAGGTAATCTTTAGATTGGCAATCCATTCATAAATAGTCTTGCTTACAAATGCACTCCAGCATCAGAAATGTACTAAACATGTTGTGTGGATGGTGTTGTAGATGGAAAGAGCGATGTGTTTGCGGTGTGGGGTGTCGTGGACAAAATCCTTCAGCAAGTTGTCCTCCAGCAGAAGAATGGACAGGATCCAGACGGCGCACCACTGGAGGTCAACCTCAAGGGCATTGTCCGACAGTAAGCGTTTAGTTGTGATTGGTTCAGTCTTATGTTACTTGCCAACAGTAATTTCCTTCTCACACCTTTCTTTTTAAGCCATTTTACACAGACGCTCAGGAATGCTAATGCGAGTTGTCTGCCTGGTTGTCAGTTGGTCACCAGTAACGTGTACACTGTAGCAGATTTTAAGCTGCCAACAGCAGCTTGCCAGAGGTTGAGGCATTACAAGGATTGACACATCGCTTGATGCAGCATGACATAATATCCTTCATAGGGCATCAATTTCTTTCAAATGGCTTGGATTGTATCTGTCTTTCGGGCAATATCTCTTTTTATCTGTCTTGTTGAATGTTTATGTGAGTCTAACACCCTGCTGTTACAGATTACAGAGTGAAACGGATATCAAAGTGTACCAACAAAAGTTGCGAGAGGCAGAGAAGGCAGGAGAAGAGGTCAACGCCAAGCTTGCCAAGAAAGAGCGAGAGTGTGAAGTCAGGCTGCAAGAAAAGGTATTGGCAAACTATCTCTCTAGTTTGGGAGTTGGGGAAGTTTGTGTGAGGTAGGCATTATAACTTGAGGAAATAAGGCCAAAAAAGTGTTGTGGCTATGGTTATCCAACCGACCCTATTTTTTCTTGCTGACCCTAGACTTTTTGGTCGCCTATTCCCAAAAAAAAAAGTTTACAAGGGACATAAGTTTACATTTGGCATATATGGATAACTTCCCTTTCTTTACATGAGGTGGCCCCCACCCCACCCCCTAAAAATCTACCAACCCACCCACTCTAATTTTTGGGGGGCTGTGTAATCTTAACGATAACACTTTTGGAGGGTGGGGGGGGTTAATCCTCTGGACATGTTTGAGGTTACTTTTTCTGAACGCATCAAGTGGCTCATAAACCCTCCTTGGCTGGATGGTTAGTTTATGTCTCAAAACAGGGGTCGAAGGTTGGCGACAAGGGTGCAATTGTGCTTTGTGCATACGCTGACTGGAAATTGCTACAGCATGTTTTACCTTTTTGAGAGGTTGTCCACTTGAATTCATCCCGATGTAAAGTTTAAAAAAAAAACTTTGAACCTCCCACAGCCTTTGTAAAGTCAGCTACCTAGACTGTACATCATACTCTTAATATCCAGCCGAGTAGCAACCTTTTGTGCAATTGAAATTCACTGGATTGTGTTGTTGTAGGAAGAGATTACCAGCACCATGAACATGATGAAAGCCAGGCTGGAGAAAGAAACCACGAGTCATGCTGAAACTCGCAAAAACCTTGAGGAGTTGCTGGCATGTATTGAAGATATTCGGCTGCAGGTATTGTGCTGCAGGAGTTGTATGAGAGAAGTGGGCCAGAGTTCCTATAGGCAAGAAAAAAAGATGGGACATACCACAAAAACAGTTTAAAAAATGGGATGATGGGCATAAACTAGAACTAAAACAAAAAGGACTGAGGTCCTCCATGCAAAGGATGTCTTAAAAACAGACTTTTTAGGAGGATGGGAGAGGCACATTGATAATAATATACTGTTATAGCAGAGAAAGGCAATTTGTCTAAACTAAAATTTAGTAATTCTGGAAAAGCACACTACTAGCTACTAGCTGTATTTTTGGTAAATAGCACAGCAGCCTCTTGTTGTCATTACCATCATGTGGAGAAACGCAAGGCGAGAAAAGAGGCTAGAACAGTTTCAAACATTAACACAACTATCATCAGAATGAAAAGTTACATAGTAGACTTCACTAGATACTGAACATGTGACTTGATTAAACTGATGATAATTTGCCACGTTGAGTTGTTCTCAGAAGGAGAGAGAGGTCATGAGGTCATGCCAAGGAAGCATGAGAATCGGCAGCCTTGTTATTGTAACGGAGAAAAACAGGCTGCTGTTCCTGTCAACCAAGGTTGCGGGTATAAGTAGCTCTAAGTATCAGATTTCCAAATGAAATAAAAGATTCTCTTAGTATTTGCTCATCATTAGTACTCAGAATTTCTTCTTGAAATTCTTGTCATTTCTACCTGAAATTCTTGTCGCTACCTTTCCGTACCATTCCTTTTTAGGTAAGAATGTCACAGTCCCCACCTCTGACTTGCTGGATTTTAGCTGGATAGTGAGAGAGACAAATCTACATGTTTTAGAAGGATAGTGAGAGAGGCAAATGTAATGTTTTAGTTGGATAGTGAGAGAGGTGAATGCTGTGTTTTAGCTGGATAGTGAGAGAGGCAAGTGTGCTTTAGTTTGATAGTGAGAGAGACAAATGTACATGTTTTAGCTGGATAGTGAGAGAGGCAAATGTAATGTTTTAGTGAGAGAAGTGAATGCTGTGTTTTAGCTGGATAGTGAGAGCAGCAAATGTGCTTGGTTGGATAGTGAGACAAATGTACATGTTTTAGATAGATAGTGAGAGAGGCAAATGTAACGTTTTAGTTGGATAGTGAGAGAGGTGAATGCTGTGTTTTAGCTGGACAGTGAGAGAGGCAAATGTGCTTTAGTTGGATAGTGAGAGAGGCAAATGTGCTTTAGTTGGATAGTGAGAGAGGTGAATGCTGTGTTTTAGCTGGATAGTGAGAGAGGCAAATGTGCTTTAGTTGGATAGTGAGAGAGGCAAATGTGCTTTAGTTGGATAGCGAGAGAGGTGAATGCTGTGTTTTAGCTGGATAGGGAGAGAGGCAAACGTGCTTTAGTTGGATAGTGAGAAAGGCAAATGTGCTTTAGTTGGATAGTGATAGTGGCAAATGTCATGTTTTAGTTGGATAGTGAGAGAGGTGAATGCTGTGTTTTAGCTGGATAGTGAGAGAGGCAAATATTGTATGTTGGCCATATACTGACAGAGGCGAATGCTGTATGTTGGCTAGATGTTGAGAGAGGCAAGTGTTGCATGTTAGCTGGATGCTTAGAGAGGCAAGTGTTGCATGTTAGCTGGATGCTGAGTGTGGCAAGTGTTGTATAACGAATGCTGAGACTGGCCAGTGTTGTGTTAGCAGGATGTTGAGAGGAAAGATTTGCAATTTAGCTGGATGCTGAAAGAAAAGAATGTTGTGTTTTAGTTAAATACTGATAGAGTTTTTTTCTTGTAGCCTAACAGATGCTGAGAGAGCCGCATGTTGCATTATAGTTGGAGACTTTGGAGAGTGCTGCATGTTAGTCAGATAGTGAGAGTTTAGACATGTTAGGTGGATGCTGGATGACACAAATGTGTTTTAGCTGGATACTGAGAAGTGAATGTTTTGTTTTAGCTGGATAATGAGAGGTGCATGTTGTATTTTAGCTAGATACTGAGACAGGTGAATGTTGTGTTTTAGCTGGATACCGAGAGAGGGGAGAAGCAAAAACTGCAGCATCTTATGCAGTCAGGCAGCCTTCCAGATGATGCCAAAATGGGTCTCACAACATCAGTGATCATGAGTGATTTCAGAAGCCTGGCTGATAAGGCCCCTCCCATACCTCTCTGTCCACCTCCCCCACCGCCTGGAGCTCCACCACCACCAGCACCTGGTGCGCCACCTGCACCTTGTGTACCTGGTCAGTAATGAATGCGGGTAGTTTAATTGCCTGTCAAGAGGTAGTCTGACTGGCTGGCAACATAGTTCGATTGGTTATCAAGATTTAGTCTGATTGTTCTTTCAGGAGCTACTTCCATATGTATCAGGTAGGTAGGTAGGTAATTTTAGCAAGACAGTGGAGAATGGAGTCCTATTACAAAGCTATGGACTGCAAGAGCCACCAGACATAACTGCAGTAAAATGGTCAGTGCAAAGAGGCATTTAAGGTTTAGGTGATGGCCATATAGAGTCCTCAGAATGTTTAACTCCAGGATATAATCCTTGGCCACACCTGGGCTGACATGCGATGTGTTTTCAAATGGGTTTAAATCACAACGACTTTTAATGCGGTTTAAATCTGCTAAATCTGATCAGGACCAAGATGGCATGCATGGTGACTGGCTGGATGCAAGTTATGTGTGCAAATAATTATGACATATAAATCTGATTAATGAGACCTTAATTTATTTTATGCACAAGGTGCAGCAGCCCCAAAACAACAGTTTGGACATGTGTTTGTTTATTTCACAGTGTATATATGATGGACAAATATGCTATACATACACACACAAAGAAGATGCACTTCCAGGAAACCGAACACCAAGCAGCCTCAACCTTTCATTACTGTGACCACCAAAGGTTTTCTTATATTACAGCCTATACATAGTACATGGTTTGCAAGGCCAGGGCAAAATCAGACTGGCTAGATAAGGCCTAAGGCTGATAGATGGAGTGTGTTTGTATGAGATGTTTTATGTCCAGAATAATTATGTGTTTTAGTTTGTATTACAAGTTTTATGTTCAAGAATAATTACAGAAGTTTATTTTAACGCTTAGGTCTTGCATTGTGTGTTATTGGTGTGAGATTGTTTCTGGTCATTTTTCAACCCCCTTATGCACTGACCTTGAGCAAAGGACACCTCACAGCAAAGGACAGTTTGGCCTTTACCCCAAGGGTGTCCTTTTTGCAGTATCTGGTTTACTCAGTTTCCTCATAAGCAAGCCAATACTCATGGATCACTGTTTTCATTAATCTGTTTTTGCTTGACTTGTTGATGTCATTACATCCAGTATCATATGACTTTGTTTATATTTGACGTAAATAGCAGTCTGATGTTTGATTGACAGTTTCCTCATTCTGGAACAAGTGTGACTTTTTATTTACTGTTTTTTAGGGGTCTTTTTTTGGAAAAAGTTTATAATAAATAAAATAGATAATATGAAAAGTAAAATGAAAAATTCAACTTTTCCAGGGAACTTGCCTTTGAGTTCAGTGCTGTCTGCCAAACTGAAAAATATTCCCAAGCCATCTCATCCACTGAAGTCCTTCAACTGGACAAAGGTTCCTGAGGTATATGCATTAAGTAAATTAGGGAATGTGTATACTTACAAGTGCATGTGATTCTCACATCCTGTGAAAGTTGCTTCTATTTTCCATGGAACATTGTTATCTATATTTTTTTCATCTGTTAGCTAGTCTGAGATTGAGTGTTAATAATGGAACCATTGCCTTAAGGATATGTCAGCCCTGCCTGTTAATTTTTTTTTACTGGACTATTTGTGTCCTTTCCCAGTCACTTAAATTTAATTTACAAAGGTTAGCATGTAGAAGAATAATCGAAAGTGCCAGGCACAAATATTTCAGAAAAAAATTCTTGACTTGTTTTGGTAACGTGAATTTCTGTTTACAGAACAAGATACCGGGATCAATTTGGCAGGAGCTTAATCACAGCAGGGTAAGACTTCCTCAAATTAGCATTCACAGGAATCACTCTTACTGCTACCCTCAGAATTTCTTGCACCAGGATTCGAACCAGCAACCTTCCATCTGCTAGTCCGCAGCTCTACTAACTGAGCTAACCAGGCCCCCAACGTTTCAAGTTGTATTTTTGGCTATTTGATGATTACTCTGGGTTTTTGTTTTCTTCTCTTCTGAAATAACAGACACATTTACTCATTTTTGGTAAACATGTTTATTGTGCATTCTTCTTTTCTGCCAAAAGAGGCCACATAGTTACTCGAGATTTCTATTTTGTGTGAATGCTATATTAAGATGCACTTCAAGGCTGAACAATGACCACAAACACGGTGATCAGTTTTCTTTGTATTCAACTAATCAGTTTCATTTCACGATATGGTGACATAAAAGTGAGATATTAGTCATTGATACAGACAACTGAATAATGAAAAATTGATTACAAATCGATAAAGAAATATTTGGTCATAAATTAAAAAATTAACAGTTTATAAATAAGTTATCAATTGATCATAAATTAATCATAAAAAGCATTCTTTGCAGATGTATGGCAGTTTGGATCTTCTGGATTTTGAGCATACATTCTCTGCATATCAGAAGCCCACCGAAGAAGGGGAAGATGAGCAGCGCAATCAGAACAGCTTTTCTAAGCCCAAAACAACAGTCCTGACTGTCATTGATGGTCGTAGAGCTCAGAACTGTACAATCCTGTTGTCCAAGTTGAAGCTCACTAACTCCGAGTTGGCTCGAGCTGTGATGAACGTAGACGAAGGAGAGGACTTGCCTAAAGATATGGTAGAGCAGGTTAGAGATCATTTCATTTTCTGAAAAATATTGAACAAAAATCTGTTCCATTGTTGGTTGTTTCAACAAGAGTTGTTAGACCAGGTCTTTGCACAGGATATGTTTGTTAGTCATCATAAAAATACAAGGAAATTAACAGTTTTTGTTCTTTTCTCAGCTTCTGAAATTTGTGCCAACTCCAGAAGAGTCACAGATGCTTGCAGAGTATGCCTCGGAAATAGAGAACATGGCCAGGGCAGACAGATTTCTGTATGAAATGAGCAGGTGAGGATAAACAGCCCTTTGCTGTCTGTCACAGTCACGCATGCAAATACGTAACTGTACATGTTCATGTGCATCTATGTGCCAGGGGCAAAACTGTCTCCGTGCACTTGGTAGATTTTGAGAAGAGGTTTATTGGAGCTGGAGAGATGAGAGTGGCTTCATATTCAAGCCCTTAACACATATGCCCTAGATGACATACAGATTTGCTGTTTAATATACAGCATTAAAAGGATGCACGTATCTGAACTCTGACAAAAAAAAAACCCCAGACGTTAAATCTGTTAGTAAGTGGCAGTGCTGCAGAACTCATCTTTAACAGAAATATTCTAGAACATTAAAATATTACAGCAAAGAATATTTTGGAAGGCTTGTTTATGTCAGGCAAATTTTGTATAACTTTGATTGAACAGGATAGCCCACTACGAGGAACGCTTGAAAGCTCTTTACTTCAAGAAAAAGTTTCAGGAGCGAAGGCAGGATTGCAAACAGAAGATTGAAGGTATCATGCAGAACTGTTTACAGCTACACAGATTCACTCTTGCCCATGCATACAAAAATGACCAGATAAGCACTGTGTTCACATTAATGGCACAAAGACTTGCTTTCAAACCTGCCCCGTAGTTTTTGTTTTCTCCTCATTCTGCAAAGTCGCCAATCCTTCCAGTCATCAAAAAATCAAGTTGTCTTTTTTCTTATTGCTTTATCTTGTTGCGCATCCCACCTCATCCTATCCTTGGAATATTTTTTTCCCTTATGTTTGCTTCTTTGTCTGCTTTGGTCACTAGCTGTTCTCATGGGTGTCAGTATTTCGCTTGTAGTCTCCATGACGGTAAGTATTTACACTACAAAACTGATGCAAGACCATGCTTGTATTACAAGCAGGAGGCCCAGTGGTTAGTGTCGGTGACACACGCAGATGTGCACCTTTGTCACACTGCTACAAACACTGCAAAAAGGAGCCAGTTATACCAATGTTCAGAATAAAAAAAAGACTGTTTCAGTTCCTTAGTCCTTAAAATAGTTTATTGCAGTTAAAATACAATTCACTTTGAGGTGAACTAATATTTCCTAACAAGCACTGTTTCTTCCTCGCACCCACACTTTCAAGGGATGTTACTGTATTAACTGCATCTGCTGTGAGAGGACATTATATTAAAAAATATGGACTTGTGTACATTTTGTAATAACCCAAGATGTTTGATTTCTTCTAAATCAGATATTGCCAGAGATATTACACAATGTTTGTATTGTTTCACTTTCTTCCAGCTGTACACGAAGCATGCAAGGAAGTATTCCGGAGTCGAAAGCTGAAGCGATTGTTAGAACTAGTATTGGCCTGTGGCAACTACATGAATCGAGGTCAGCGTGGAAACGCCTTAGGCTTTCAACCAGCATCATTGAACAAAATGGTTGACACCCGGTCTAGCATCAGCAAGCAGATTACACTGCTGCATTATGTTGTCAGCACTTTGGAGAAAAAGGTAAACTGAGCATCATCAGATCAAGTCGCCTATAGAAGTAATGCTAAAAGGGGCCACTGGCTGAATGAGCCTCACAAATACGGTGTTTTTACTTGTTTTAATGAGAACATCATCATAATTCATGATCGCTGATCCATTAGTATGGCTACATTTTTGTTGCCATTAGTAAGACTACATTCTGACTTTGTTTTAAGTTGTGCTGCTGCATTTTAACTTTCACTTAGTATGGCTACATTCTTATTTTTATTTAACATGACTACATTTGTTTTAGTAAGTGTGGTTAAGTTCTAACTTTTCCCAGGCAGTGCTGGTGCTTACTAACTTTTTTTTCAGTTGGCAATGTTCTAACTGTTGCAGTTTGAAGATGTTATGAAGCTGGAAGACGATTTACCTCATGTAAAGGATGCAGCAAAAGTCAAGTGAGTTTGTCATTTGGCTGTTTTGGGGCCAACATTATAATCTAACTCACTCTTCAACTTGATTAGAGGAAAGGTTGGAACTACTAGAATCTCTTGCATGAAAATAGGAAAAAGCTTCATTGAAAAACATACCAACTGACATGAAGCTCTTGGTCATTATAAAAAAAATATTTGTCATCTCAATAACAGTGCAAAAGCTTGTTCGTGAATCTTTGTGTGCATGATTGATATTAGTTTAAGCTAGAATCTTGTTTAGTTGTTGGGTTTTTTTTTTTTTGTGTACAGCTTCAAAGATCTGGATCAAGAGATAAATGCTCTACGAAAAGGACTTCAAGATATTGAGAAAGTAAGTGGACTGCTCCCAAAATGCAGAATACCCCAGCTAGCATTACAGGAAACGCTTTACTGAAAACATCATTTTATCCTTATAATTTTATCTTTATCCCTAATTAAATACTCTGTGAATTGTACCCAGATGATCAAAGAAGTTAATAGCAGTGAATAAAAACACCAAAATGAACATAAGTAAAAATAAAATACAAGAAATAGTAATGAGATGAATTCTTTCCCAAAAATATACAAAGCAAAATATATAATACCACCCTTCTTTAGAATATGATACAGGCAGCATGCTAAACTTCTCCACTACTAAACACTAAGTGGTCAGTCTCACAGTAGATAAAACAATGGAAAATGGCCTTACTAAATAATCATACAATCTCACAAACAGAATTTGGTGACTGGAAAATGTTATTGATGTGTGATGGATGCAGCCATCATGGAGAGCAGAGGAGAAGTCAGGTAGCCTCAAATGAAACATAGAAGGCCTCTGAGGAAGATTTCATTGGTTTGGAGAGAGAGAGAGGAGAGAAATTTTGCGCAGCGAACCTGCACCGTCACAGATGATTAGTGAATGACCCAGCCGGCTTTGCACTGCTGCCTCCACAGCACAGTTTTTTGGTGAATTTGAACAGCATGCCTTGTACGATTAAGCAGCTGGTCACTGGTATTTATAACATAACAGTGCTGGCAGTTCCTAGAAACTTTGAGAGAAAAGAAGAAAAGCGTTCAGAATGCAGGTTACATTAGCAGCGAACGCTATAAGCGCAGAACTTTGGGCATCTGGTAAGATATGACCAAGACTTTAAACTGTAAGGCACAAGACTCTGCTGACACTCTCTTGTGTATGTGTACGCAAAATACAATTAAACAGTTGGCCTGCCAAGGTGTTAAATTACGTGTCACAGAGGAGACCACAAATACTTTTGTTTGCAGTTCAGTTCTTTTATTTCACATGGTCTATGTAACCGGCCATTAGACCTCCCTTCTCTATATCCATCCCCTGCACCGGCGCACCAGCCAGTCCATCGTCCGTAAGCCAGAAGCAAAAAGCCCCCTGTGCCAGCCTCTTTAAACTCCCTAAACTAAGGACTAAGGGTCAGGTTCCCATGGCCAGCTGGGCCGTCCTGACTGCTGTAGCTTGGGTTATGCTGTCAATGTACTTGTGTGAGTGCGAGTAGTTCAAAATAGTGTGTCTGACCTGTCATGCATGTCCACACTAGGCAGTCTGAGTGTATTGGAGGTCAATTCCTAGCCCTGTCAAATATAGAATGTGCTATACTTATGTATCCTGCATCTATCCCCTAAATACCATACATCTAATATACCGCTTATTACGCATATTGTTATACAAGGTCATCAGACCTTGGACTTTAACTTGCAACTGCCAGTTGCCTAGGAGAGACTACCTTGGTGGTGCATTGGTTAAGGCATCTGCTTCCAAGGCCAACTCATACATAAGACTTAAAAATTAATAATTGAGTAGCTGCCCTGCATACACCTGACGCTATAGGGAACAGTACTAGGGCTGGTTGGCCTGTTAGTATGATGTGACTGGGTGGGACTGAAGCCTGTGTTGCGACAGCAGTCCCACGTGTTGCACCACCTTGTCTAAGCAACGCCGTCCTGATATGCGCCTTGTTTGCAGTGGGATTTTAAGCAACAACTATAAAAAGCCCAAACAACCCCCCCCACCACCAACCAGTTGCCTAAGAGCGTCAGCAGGCCTTGACCTTGGGGTGGGTTTGCCATTGGGTGGGAGGCCTGAGTGCTCCCCATTTTTTCCCCACCTTCAAGATTTACCAGTGCACAGATGCTTCCCATGGGAGATAGCGAGCTCAAGCCCAGCTTCTGCTCAAGGATTAAGACATGGACTGTAGATGTAAACGCTCACCACTTACAAGATTGATGTGGAGGGCTATTCAAACCCTTCCTTGCTGGACAATCAAGTTGCAGTCCATAAAACTGCTGAATTTCTTTTTCGAAAACTAGGGCAGAACTTGCCTACATCAGCTGGTTTGCTCTGGCAAGATCTGTCATCTGTCCTATTGTGGAGTGACATTCACAGACACTTGTCACTCCATGAATCAGAAAATGAAGGAAACTCAACAGATGGACTGAGGGGTTAGACAAGACAGGGTCTGTGAGAGCCGACGGCTTTGTTCCTGACTTAGACCATGTACCTAGCAGAACTTGGGTTACCCTTACCTGCATGCCTTGGTGCTGTTTGCCTTGCTGGTTCATCTGCCTACAGTCTTTGACATGGATGTTTTCAGCCCATATGTGTTCAACATCCTGCTGATCCCTAGTGAGGTTTAGAGACGCATCTAGTGCTTCTTAGGTTTATAGCATTTCAGCATGGAAAGCTGCACTTGAGCCTTGAAGACTGTATTGTTCACTGACTTGCTGCAGTAGCCTTAAGACTAGACTGTCTTCTTCATGAAATGGAAGATGATCATCTGGTTGTTAACAAGAAATGCATGCATTCATCATAAAATTCTCACAGAAGTTTCTGGAGGTCAGTGTCATCACAAAATTCTTGCAGAAATTTCTGGAGGTCAGGATTAATTTTAAAGCTCTCAGAAAAGGAACGCTTATTAAACAGATAATGCTAAGATAAGTTGTCAATATACTGGTTATACTAAAACCTCATCCTCTTTAAAGATGAAATGCATTTAATGAACCTACAAAAACTGATCTCACAGAAAGAAAGTAAGGAGATATTGATTAAGTTTTTTATATATGTTGTGTGTGTATGATGGGTGCAGTCCTTTGCACAGCATTTTGCTACTGATGCAGAGGGTTGTGGGTTTGGATCTCATGTCAGGTAACCAGACCTTGTTTTCAAGTGGCACTTGTTTACATTTAAAGATAAACAGAAAATCATTGTGTGTGTGTGTGTGCGGGTGGCATGAACGCGTGTGGGCATGTGTATGGTATGGACGTGCATGTGTGTGTTTGTTTTTAAAAGGAGGTTAGTTTCTTCAAGAGCAAGATCAACAACCCAGGAGACAGATTTGTGACAGTGATGCAAGATTTCTGCACTGTGGCCAGCTACAGTTTCGCTGAGGTGGAGGAGTCCTGCTCAGAAATGCATGGAAAGGTGCCTGACTTCAATGACTACAGAATATTTTGAGGCAGTCTGTCTTGATACATGTAATTGGAAACTCTTAGTATTACTGCAGTTAGGATGATGTCAAAGAAAGACAGAAATGTTCTTATGTACTAAGTGTATTAAAATCAATGGAATAACCTCAGTCCAAATGCAGCATACATGGTAGTTCATAAATTTACACACGTGCATTCAGTGTACACACTTTTGAGTTGCACATGGCACATCACAATTTGTTATGAGTTTCTGATCACCAAACATTGGAGTGATTGGATCAGTGACCAGTGCCAGTAAGCTGCATTCTGTTCATGTACATGCCATACGTATGATTATAGACATTTTTATCTGAGGTTATGCTTTGCTATATGGAAGGATATGCAATTTTAATTTTTTTGGAACGCCACTTTGGCAATCTTTAGTTAATACCTGGTGACATGGCTGTGTTGAACCTCGTCTTTCAGTACGACTCGGTGCTAAAAGCATTCTGTGAAGACAGTAAGCAGGTTCAGCCAGATGTGTTTTTTGGCATCTTTGACTGCTTCCTCATGTCATTTGCTGATGCCAAGGGTGAGAATGACAAGCTCAAACGACAGAAGGAAGAAGAGGAAAAGAGGAAGAAAGTAGAGGAGCAGGTGAGCAGATGAGCTCTTGAGTTCTGATAGTAAAAAGAAAAAATTGTGAATTTATGCAAGTGGATTAATAGGTGGACCTGGAAAAGGATTCACAGCTGAAACTAATGGTATTTCCCAATCCTTTTGTTGGGCTCATTTAGTTTATACTTTGTAGAGGTTTTCAAGTATTACTGCTGAACTAGGTGTTCTGACAAGATTGTTTGCTGTTTTCAGTGTTGTACATGATTCAGAAATGTTTAAGGTAACAGCCATAATCCTTCTGATTGCAAGCATTTATTGTTGTTGTTGTCATTTGAGAATGTAGATCACACTGATAAATCAGAGTTAGATTTTGAGAATGTAGATCACACTAATAAATCAGTGGCATAACCTGAGGACAAGGTCGTCTGATGTTGCAGGCAAAGAAAGAAAGAGAAAAACGTCTTCTGCTCAGAAAGTGTAATACAACCACAGACAAGGACCAGAAAGTGACGGCAGCTGACAATCATGAAAAAGGTAGAGTTTCCTTCATCAGCTGATAAATTTTATTCGCACTGTAAAAAGAGACATTTTATATGAAACTTACTTCACTAATTTTCTGATTAGTTTCTAGTTGTCACCAGGACCAATAGTTGCAGAAGGGGAAATTTACCATAAAACTTAATTGGCTACTTCTGTTTAAAATTCATAGAGAAAATTTTGAATTGCAGGTGAGTTTGATGATCTCATTTCGGCTCTGAGGACAGGGGATGTGTTTGGTGAGGATATTGCAAAGCTAAAGCGTCAACGCCGCCGTCAAAATGCACAAGCAGATTTCTCCAGAGAACGCAATGGAGTGAAATAAGAAGATCTTCAGGTTTTGAAAATTATTTATCATTGAAACTGCTTTTTATATTTGAGGAATGTTTCTTCTGTGATTATATGTAATGCTACCAGAAAAAGATGATTACAAATTCTCTAAAACATGAAGCAGGCTTGTTCATGTCACTGTCAAATCTTTAGTGATTCACCAATCACTAGATGGCGACACAGAAGTGTCAAAAAAAAAAAGCATTAGCAGAAGTAATTTAATGCTTTGGATGTAGCATTAACAGTTTAACGATTCCTTCTCATGAACAGAGACAATGAACATGGGAAGTACAGCTTGGTGTCTGATTTAGGAAATGTTTCTGCTGTTTAGATGGTCCTCTGGACCAGTGTGCCTCTTGTCTTTCTCTCATACTACATACTACTCTGTCTGTGTGACTCTCTCTCTCTCTCTGCGTCTCACTCAGTTTCTGTCAGTGTGTCCCTCTGTCTGCTGTGTTCTTCATCTGTACTATCTGTGTGCTGTTCAGATTTTTGTGTATTTATTTTGTGTCTTCAATTATTTGCGTGTCTGAAGGAACTCAACATTTTCAGTTAAAAGTTCTGATGCTCTTTACTGTTAAGAACAGGGATGCTGTCAAATATGTTGTTTATGAATCATAACTTGTGATGTTATAATATAGGCCATTCAGGTTCAGATTTATTTGATATTTAGCAGTCCATGGAAACAAAACATTGTTCAAATTATCAGTTTATTGAATATTGTTTGTAAACATGTGTTTGTTTCTTCTCTAAAATTTGCAGTAGTAATGCCTACAATGTTAGAAGTATATTTTAGGAAACAATTAGGACCACTGTGGGACTGTGCATCATTGCCGTTGTTTCATGACAATAGAGTTCTTGGAACAGTCACATTGACTGGGTCTTTTAATCAAAAGAGTAATCGATTGCTTAACTATACTTAAAGAAATCCCAATATTTTATAAGCTGCTAATTCTAAAGCATCAGTGCATTGGTATCCTTGGCCAAATCGTTGTACAAGACTTGCATATATATGACCATGTATAGGGCATACACGATGAACAATTTCAGAGTTGACAGGGAAACTGAATGCTGATACTTAAGTGAATCTTTTTGCCACATTACCTATTTACAGCACCTTCTCTGGTTTTACAGTAATATTATGCATTGACATGAATACACATATTTGGCATCTGGTTTTGTGGATGCCATGCGGAGAAAGCAATGTTTGAGCAATTGCATGCACAAATTTGTTTTCATGTGCATGTTTGGAATTTGGGTGAGTGTGTTTGTACGTTTCAGAGTTGTTTTTGATGTAATCACCATTTGTTACCTACCGAAGGTGCAGCCTGCAGATTTTGTTGTGAAACACTAAGCTATATGAAGATAACATCTGTAAAGCTTTGCTTTTGGAATATGTCCATAGTTTTGTGTTGTGAATGTTTTTTTGTTTTTCTGCTTGCTCCTCATTGTGGCAGTGTACTGAACAGTTCGTGTACTTGCAATCTCAGCTAATGCTTGTAACTTTCCTGCATATTTTTGTGTATTATTTTGTGATAAGTACATAGCTGCTATTTTGTCTCTGTACATTTTTCTCAGACTTAATCACAGCTTGAACTTTGATGATCACAAAATTGTCCTAGATTGTTGTTGCAATCTGCTGATCTTAAGAAAGAGTGATGATAAATGTCTATTATGAACCACCTGATTATGAAAGGCAACAAGCCAGGAAATTGTACCAGAACCAAGAGGATTTTTGTCTTTTGATGTCCTTTTGATACAAAACTCATTTCTAATTTACAGATTGGAAGTTTGTATGATGACTTTGCTCAAACTCTTGCTTGAATCTCATGCTGTTTACAAGCTGCCCTAACATGCATTTCTATGTGCCTGTCAAATTTTATGCCTGACACCTCTTGGAAGTCCATTTTCATTTGGGGTGAGTTGGGGTGGGATGGGCGGTGGGGAGATCAGTATTGAAGAAATATGTTATTTCTAAACATTCTTATCAGTATGCAGTTTTTCATAACTACAAGAACCTAAACCAGATGCAAGATGTAGTCGCCGAGAACTTCCCCAAACCACAAATTGGGTGCTTTTTTGAGAAATGTCAGTGCTAATGTACATGTAAACCACAGAGATAATGGCAATGGTGGCATATTTGTAAATTTGAGACAAATGATTGCTTTGAGGTTCTTTCATTATACTTAATCACTGAGCTTACTACATATATGTAAACAGGTCTGGGTGTGATTTGCTGTTTATACTCGTACCACCCAAAGATTTTTTTTCACAAATTGAATTTCTTATCACGTTTTATTACAATGTGTGTTTGAAAATTGTGATGGCTTATAATTTTCATGTCATCATTGACTGGCTGTGTTTGCTATATGTAGCTTTCATACCACTTTAGTTTATGTATAACCATGCCAATGGCTATTTTAAATCAATTTCAAAGACTGCATGAATCTCAAGTGATATATTTTTGTAAAATGTTATTTTCATTTTTATCCCAAGGATATTTATTTGAATAGTTGTTACCTATGTTAAACTGACAGAAGCATGCAAACAGCATGGTTTATACTAAATGTTCAGCTTATTTATGTAGATGCCCTTTACACAGAGTGCAGTTTATTTGCTTTATTGTGATTTGGGGGATTTCTGTGCTTCAGTTTTGTAGCATCAAGCAGAAACATGAAAGTCTTTTGTCAGATTGAACTCCTGATGAATCACATTACCAGTGTGTTTGAGCAGTCTTTCAGCAGGTATCAAACTTCTGTAAACCTCGCTAATTGGAAACTGTTGTGTAATATTCTGGTTCGTTTCACACTTGGACTGCAACAGCAAACATCATCAGTGTTCCTGATTTATGAAAATAGTTGTACATATTGCTTTACAGGTAATTTAATATTTTGTACCCTTGCACACAATCAGTTAATGTCACTATAGAAATAAACACCATGACAATCATGGTAGTTTGAAAGAAAGTGAATTTGGTATAAATTATTACACGGCACTCTGCTAAAAAATTTTCTTTTTTCACCTACACAAAACCTGCATTTGACCCTGCTGATTTGGATAATTGCCATTAATATTTGAAAGGAAAATTACTTCTCTTTCTCAACCTGTTTAAGGAATTGTAGAGCTTTTCGAATGAGGTCCTGAGGGTGGGCATTTAAAACCCTTGCATTGCAGTGTCCATTTAATTAGTTCCAGACCATGGAATGGTTCCAGAATTTGTTTGGGAAGATCTCTCCTTATGCTGTATGAACTCATTGGCAACTGCACAGAATTCCAAGATGTTTGTGAAATAAATTTCATGGTCACAGTTGTATTCAAGCTCACCGTGGTTGTACTTCTTGGAATGGTGAAGTGATCGGGGCATGGACTGTGGGAATTTGTATGCATACAGTGATGCTATATGATGCTTGCTTACAGTGATGCGCTTCCCTTCTCGCGTCAGTGCGTGTTAGACGGCCAGCGTGGTTTTATTGAGAGGGCGGGTAAATTTGGTAGAATAAGTCGGGTTTGGGTTGGGGAATATAGGTCTAGAATTATTAACTGGTAATTGTCTGAAATAAATCGTCTATCCTTTGTGTTATTTCTTCCTCGAGTTCGTAGTTGGGGAGGAAGGGGAACGAATCTGCGTGCTTAATGCTAGCCTAAAAAAACAAAAAAACTTTTGTAAGTTGACGTCATCAGGGAATTTATTTTTACTGGTGTGAACCGATTTAATTGGTTTTTTTTTTTCACCTGCACGGTTTTGATTTGCAGACTGTCTAGTGCAATGACCTAGATAATCTAAATATAGACGTCACTGGTCTAGCGTCTTGCTGCCTTCTGAGGTGAACAGCAGGGAGGCGTTTGGTCATGGTCAGTGTTGGCCCAATGTTGACATTGACATTGCAGTAAAAATATGAGAATCAAGACAATCAACTGTCTAGATTTCAAGCACAATGGCTTGTGAGAGTAGGCAGTGAAACAAAGGCAAGTGTAACCCTTACACAGCGAAAAGAGTCAACACGGGAGTTTGTGACGGAGAGGTTTATTTCCACCACTGTACGTAGCAGTGAGAGATACAAACAATAAGCTGATCGAAGACGTCGCTGGGAGTCTTCGTACTGTCTTCCAGATACCCGCGCGCGCTC
>SMGT01015429.1:2633-15193 GCA_004794575.1 Lanistes nyassanus | reverse complement strand
AGTGAAATCCCCCCCCCCCCCATCACTGATCGACCTACACTATTGTAGGTCAGTGTGCCCTATTAGGCTATAGCTTACTTTACGATGTGTGTATGGCTCAATTAACGTTCTTTACCAATTGTGGTTTCAACACGCAATGGTGCGATTTGCAGGAACGAAATTGCCTGTGTACTCTCTTATTTTACAATATATATTTACGAGGGGCTCGACTCGGAAGAAGATTTAAAAAAAATTGGTATACGTGTCGTTTGAACCGTTTGGTTTAATTTTTATGGCAATAATTACTTTCGCCATCGTTTCAGTCTTCGTCAAGAAAACCTAGCATCAATTAACAGAAGCAGTTTCAAGATAAAAGCATTTTCTAGTAATTGAATATACGTGTCTTCTGTCAGATTATCTACACCGCATTTAAACACGTTTCTATTTATGGATCGCTTGATTTAAATGAAGAATGTTAAATCTTGAAAAAAAGATAAGCATACTTAATATTATCGCTCATTCGACACCAATCCAAAGGGTAGACATTGTTAAAGCTGGCTCACATTAGTAAGACTTTGAGACAAGGGAGGCTATATTACTGTATGTACTTATATTGGCTTCTCAAAAGAATATCGCAAACATTACATACAGTGGACTATAGATTGTACGCTTTTTCGATAAAAAATATTGATGTCCATCCTTATAGTACTGTTAATATTTGGCAGTTTTTAAAGTAACTACATGTAAATTATACATCTTCATCCGTTGTAAATTATACGGGCTGCTTCATCCATGCAACAATTAAGTTTTGTGACAAAAACGACAGAAATGTCTGTTGAGGTAGGTCAAAGAATTTCCAAGCAGATGATCCCCCAGTGATAAATATACAAAGGAAAAGATCAAAAATCCGATCGAAAACTTACGAACTGTTCTCCCACTTAAATAGCCTCTCTCTCTCTCACACATACAAACACATATAAATTACATATTTAAAGATAAATCTTCGAGAAATTATTGTTTGCGCTATCTCAGTGGGCAGCTATGGGTGCAATGTTGTGCACATTGAGGTTATATTTATATAGCAACTTTATTCGCGACAGTACAGATTCCGTTGTTTGATCACAACATGCGTGGGTCATCACGTTCTCTCACGACACTGCTGCGCTCTCGTCGATCTCTCAGACTCGACAGTGAACTGCGAGCAGAATGGTGCTGCGCTCTCGTGGTGTGAGAGCAATTATAGGAGCGAATTAAGTTACCTTAGTTACCTTAAGCAGGGCATAGATGTGTGTGGCTGCGCTTCAGTTGAAAGAGAACGTTATAGAGAGGGCAGAGGAATACAGGTATTTGGGTACCATAACTGATATGATAAACTCATCTTCTCTAACAACGCGTAGGTAGCGGATGAATATGTTGTACACGTATCTGCTAATATCACTGATTGCGTCAAGTAAAATCTTCGAATGACTTTACTGAATCAGTCTCAACATTCTCTTTTATTTGTTGTTTTACAATACTAAATGCCAAAACTAAGACTGTCTGAGTAACAGTGTGAAAGTTAGCAGAAATGTGACAGGCAGGAACCAGGTTCCTGTGAATCAACCGCTCGATAAAAGCACTTAGAAAAAAACAGTCATCCCTGTTTTGTCTGCTTCCACCTCTTGCCCTCCAGTAGGAGATTTCGTGAAATCAAAGCTTGCAAATATTTCCTTGCTGAAAGAAGTATACGCATACTTAAAATAAATCAGTCTAATTCACCACTGACTATTTCTGCCTCTTATACCCATCTGTCAAGGCAATGGGGATCTTTTCCCGTTACATTATAAGTAGCAACAGGAACAAGTAAGAAACTTGCCTGAGAAATCAAGACGACTTACGCTCGAACACTCAGTTGCAACCCATCAGACCAACACGATTGTCACGATGGTCTCTCAACAGGAAAAGAAGGAAAGACAAGCTATCACGTGGGTCCCCTCCTGAACTCAGAGAAGTGGATCGTTATTGAATGAACGCACTTTCATTCCAATGGCGATTAAAGTCTTTTCTTTACATGTTGATATTTTTATATATCGATTTAGTTATTGTGTGTTGAACGCACATTCATTCGAATGGTGATTAACGTCTTTTCTTTATACATTGATATATAGATACTTTTATATATCTGAGCAATTGCAATTGTGTGTTGAACGCACTTTCATTCCAGTAGCGATTAATTAAAATCTTTTCTTTATATGTTGATATATATATATATATTGATATTTTTATATATTGATATTGCAATTGTAAGTATATTGTGTCGATCTATTAATAACTTTTAAAAAAGTCCTCCGGAAAGCTAATAATTCAAGGATATATCTCATACAGACTAAACCATCTGGGAGCCTTTTTTTATCAGAGTTATTTACCAGACACAAATTCACAATCACGTAATGTTAGATAAAAGTGTTTAAATATTAAAAAACCCGTTTTAGTCTTCCATTCAATGGAGAGCATAGCTCAGAAAACATTTTTCCCCAAAACAAAACAATTAAAAGAGATAATAAAATTCCCACTCCCTGAAAAACCTTGGAAAACACCCATTTGGTACAGAATTAAACACTGGAAACATTTCCAAATTCCATTAAATTATTGAATAATTGAATAACATTTAACAGCGTTGTGGTAGGATTAGATGTTTGGTTTGACTGTATTGTACTCTATATTTTTAAATTGTCAGGGTAGCAGGCCCCTTCCCGCCTCTACTACCCCTCCTCCCCGTGTATAGCTAACGAGTCAAACCAAACGAACCTGACAGCTTGTTTCATGGGGCTCTCTATAGGTGCCATGCTTCTGTCTGCAGTAATCTCCCTTGTGTCTGCAATAATCTCCCTTGTGTCTGCAATAATCTCCTTGGCTACTTTCAAAGAGAATGCGGTCACTGACGGGGTGGCTAAGCACTTTTGTGGGCTACTGACGATTCACATCCTCGTGTAATCTCCCCACCCTCCAGCAAACCTGAAGTGGCAATAATCTTGGTATAGCTTTATTTTTTTCGAAATAAACCGACGTATAGGCAAGAGGTGGCCGATAGCGCAGTAGTTACAAGCGATTGTCACCAAGAAAGCCAGGTCCTGAGTTGTCAATTCGAATCCCGTGTCCGGAGCACATATTTTCATCTTTGAATGCGGCACACGTTCACCGGACTGACGTTCCGGACATCTCTCTGCGCACTCAAGGTTCCTGTCCCTTTTCTTATTCCCAGCCTCAACTCAACCTATTCACCAACCCTTAACAACCACAATCACATCTTTATCTCATCTCAGTCCCGTGACCTAAAAGTTCTTATGAGGGACATGCCGGATGTAACTTCCGCCAGTCTCTGCCATCCTGTTTGGCTTCTGCTTTCTGTAGCAGAACAGGGACGCCAAGTGTGTCCATTACTTGATGTTGTCAAGCCAGCTTTTCCTAGGCCTTCCTCTCCTCCTTCTGCCTTCCTCTCCCTCTTCTGCCTTCCAGCGTGCCTTGAAGACGGTCTTAACAAGTGTGTTATGACATGTCGTGTGGCCGGACCATGCCAGCTTATTTTTCTTGATGGCGAGGACAGGTTCATGGGGACAAGCCAGTCTGTCTACTTTGAATGCGGACACAGATGTTGGTGTTTCGTCAAAAAGATTCTGAGCTTATGGAAGCATTTGGTCTCAAAGGCATCGATCTTCTTTTTAAAATTAGCTGTCAGTGTCCAGGTTTCACAGTCATGCAGCAGCATGGAGACGATTACAGCTTTGTAAAGCTTGATCTTGGTGGGGAAGCTGATGTTGCTGTTCTTCCATAATTTGCTGAGATTTGAACGTGCTTTAGTGGCAAGGGATAGTCTGATGTTGATTTATGTAGTCGAATTTTTGTCTCCGATCAGGGTAAAGCCAAGATATTTGAAAGTCTTCCAGGTTGTCTTTATTCATAGTGACGTTTGCGTGGATGTCAATCTATTGTGGTTGGCAAAAGGTCGCCTACCTGGTTGTTTAAAGTCACAGCACTGCTGGAGTTTTCATACAATGCTTCAATGATTAGCACTAGGTTTCTTTGATGTTGAACGACTACAGTACATACGTGACAAAGGTCCTTGTGTCACAATCTGTTGCCTCCTTAAAGTCAACGATGTGGAACAGGTCTTTCTGATGTTGCAGGTATTTTTCAGTCACGACTAGGCAGTTGAAGATTAGCCCCACTGTGTTTCTCACCGGTCTGACGCCGGCTTGTTCCTCTGCCAGCAGTTGTTCTGCCTGAACTTTAAGTTTACTAAGATTTTGAGTCTGACTTTGCTCGGGGGGGGGGGGGGNNGGGGGGGGGGGGGGGGGGCTGATGAGGTTTTGCACTTGCTGCTGTTGTCCTTCTTGGGGAGGGGTATGATGAGGGATGGTGTCCACGCTGCTGACCACTTCTTGGATTTTCTAGCATAGTGTACGTAGTCAGGACCCTAAGCATCTCTTAGGATTGAATAGTACTGTATATAAGCTGAAATCTGCCCTTAGTGCCCCCTCGCGATGTGCACTTCCTATTTATGACTCGAGATTCGCGTACTGAACTTAACTAAATTACAGAAATAAAGGCCAACATCGCCTTTTGTCCTTGGAAACGAGATGCTGCACCCCAGCAGCGTGAATCGTCGATGGCAGAACCGATCCGGGAACATCGATAAATTAAAGACAGCGGGTTGCACAAGAAAAGTTGTAGATTATGTAACTAAGTAGGTAGCCACGGCGAAAGTGATCGATCCTCTAAACTTTCTGATCGTGGCTTGAAGTTGGAGCTGCCAGTGCGGTCTGGGAATAGGCAGCTGCGTTACTGCACAGAAAGAACATCTTGAGCTCCAGACGAAAGCGCGACGACATGGTGACGTAGACGAAGAAGTTGATAGACGAATTCAGCATGACGATGACAACGCCGATCATGTGTGTGGCGAAGAACAGGTTGCTGTAAATTCCGTCTGCGCGGAACTCTGGGACTGTAAAGCGGGCCAAAGACAAAGCAATATTCGGTGCCGTGCACAGTAGGTAGAGGCCTGACACCACCACGAGCATCCTCATCAACACTGCCTGACCTTTCAGGTACGAGTTGCCGCTGTCAGGGCGGAGCAGAACGAAACAAAAAATCGTGTTAACTATATGTGTATGTATGTGTGTGTGTGTGTGTGTGTGTGTGTGTGTGTGTGTGTGTGTGTATCTGTCTGTGTGTGTGTGCGAACAACAAAACATAGTCCGAGAGACTGAGAAGAAAGGGACAAGTTTATTGCTATTGGATTATCATTAATGATCGAATTCAACCTTTTACACAGTCTTCGTTCATTAACTTTTTTGTTTCAATCACAATCATTTTTCGTTTCGACCCAGACCCTCTTGATCGACTGCTGCTGTGTACTCTTTTGAAGAGGCAGAAAAGACCAAATGTATTTCAATGCTGTTCTTTTTCCCTCTTATTGTTTAGAAAAAATCGCAAAAGCCTTAATTGTTAGATTTGGGAACAGTACGCGTTAACCTCAAATGCATGAACGACCTAGGTTTGAACCACAGACTTTTCCACGTTAGCTGCGCGCTGTCTCATTTCCTGTTCTTCCCAAACTTAATTTGTGAAGATACATAACCTCGAGTAGTGGTTTGTAATCACTGAACTGGCGACGAGGACGAAAACGACAATGACAAAATTTTGTTAAAAAGGGACTTTCAAGAGCACATTAATCCAACGTCAATACGCTGCACATATTGGCTTGATGATGATGATGATGATGATGATGATGATGATGATGATGATGATGATGATGATGAACAACGCTATTCTTTTTTGGGCACAAGAAACACACACGCACAGACACGAACATATATACGTGGACTTTGTTCGGTTAAATTCTTATGCATGGAATGGAAAATAATTAAGTGCATGCTTCTTTCATTTTTCTATGTATTTTAAGCAGAGAAAGGGCAAACACCTCCCCAAGCATCTCCACACCCCTTCGACCCTTTAAAGCTCACCCCCACCGAAACTATATGTGTGCATGGTTTACCACTTAGTTCATAAGTATTAAAACGGGAATTTCAGAGGGATTCACTTTTTCTTAATGATTCAGATAATTTACTGAAGACCAACTGAATACATGTCCATTACAGACGCTGAGCCAGGATCCATTACAGGTAAAGGCCCAAACCAGGTGTAACAAAATGGCTTTTCAGAGAGGCACTTTGAGGTGCACCCAAGCTACAGAGTATGACATCGAACTGTGTGAGCACGGATCCCTAGTAGGGGAGAACAGATTGTGGTTTTAAGAACCTGACAGAACCCAGCGTCCAACCCCTGGCCAGGGTGGCGGCTCCAAAAGGTAGTACCTGACAATCCCCAACGATCTTGAAAGAGGCAGCGGTCACACCTGGTCTGACAATGGAACCGGGACAGACCGTGACTCGGAGAACTGACCGTTCACAACCACGCATGCACGCGCGGAGTTTCAGCGCGGGTGAGTGTAGACCTGCCCGAACCTGTGAAGAGAAACTGCCTGTGCGTTATAGCCCAGCGGGCGCGGCCTCCTTTATGTTCACCGCCAGACTACCAGAGCAACCAAAAGCGACCAGGTGACTAAATAGACGCTCTCCTCCAAGAATACAAGCCCAAGTGGGCGCGAGGGCCAAAAGGAGAGGGTTTTTTTGCACTGAACAGGGAAGGAAAGAAGAAGAGATACTAACAGGAGATAAGATTTTGCCATGGTGGCGGTCGGTCCATCGCTACTGGGCCATAGTACAAGTGGTCACAGGGCTGTCCTCTGAAATGCGTCCAGCTAGTTGCCAGTACAGAAGCGGAGGACTGCGGTGAGTAAAATGGAGGAACGCGTCCCGTCCGACTGATCCACACCAGACTGTCGTTTGTAGAAACTGATTCCAATGACCGCCAGGAACGGGGGATTGCATAATGGATTAGCCACACTACTTCTTGAAGGAAAGTACCCATAGGTTCTTGCCGAGACCGCTACCTATAAGTGCCTGCACTCTCTGCAGATGACTAGGAGACGGCATGTAACGGATGCGACCAAGTGTAGAAGAGAAAACTGGGGAGGGATCATTGGAAATACTAGACTATCGCGTTATGTGTGGGATGCAGAGTTCCGCGAGTGACAGCAACAGGGTGCCGTCTTGCCTGGCGACGATAGTGGCGATAGATCTAGATAATTATAAACCTCAACAAGCGTAGATCCAGCGGTCCTTCAGACAGATGTGGACGTTGAAGAGAGTGTCGTGAAATTACACAAATCCACTACAAGTACTAAGGCACGTCAGTCACATGCAGTGACCACCGCTGCCTCCCCCACGACATATCTACTGGATCCATCTCTGCGTTGAGGTGTGCGTTGCACGTACCTGGCTGTTGCCTTTCTCCAGGACAAGGCAACGCGCAGCTTGATCAACGTCGTAATTGTTGCTAAAAATACCACCGTAAAATTTAAGAAACAGACGAAGGACAAAACGATGTCTTCAACAATTCTGAAGAAACTGTTGCTGAGGTACAGCTCAGTCAAGATCATAAAATACTCTCCAGTGGCCGGGTCTTTCACGGGCGACAGTCTTTCTTTGACGATATAAATGCCACACAGGGACTGTACCAGCAGCATCGTCACCAAAACAATGATCGTCATCGCCTTGTTGCTGATCAGTCCCTTGGCTTTCATAGGAATCATTACGCACACACACCGCTCTATGGCGATGATCATGGTTAGACACCCAGACGAGTAGGCAAACCCATATACAAAATTGAGGGTGTGTTTGATGAAGAAAGTTTTCCAGAACTGCGTGTCGTCAGGCGAGAAGATGTTGACAAAGCAGTAGGAGACCATGATGAGTAGAACGATGCAGAACATGAGGTCAGTGAAAGCCAGAGAGAAGAGACAGAGGTTCATCCGATCTCGCAGTCCCTGACGATAGAAGATGATCATGGTGAGGATGTTGGTCGGTGTTCCGATCAGAAAAAGTATCGGGATGATGCTGCACTGCACAGTTTTGGCGACAATGTTGTATGTTTCGAAACTCATGATGCTGTCAGCAATGTCCAGTAGCACCAGTGTAGCAGACGCGTTCGCGCTGAAAATCTCGCTAGTGCTGTTGCACTCGGACATCTTCCGGGGTTTCAGAAGCCAGCGTCACGGTGGAGCGAGACTTCCAGCACTGGAAGACAAATGTAAAAGTTTTATAAAACGTAATATCAGCCTAAAGCAGTAGAGTTACGCCATTTTTTAAAAAAGAAACCGAGCAGCTCTCGATCGTAGTCCTGTAAATAGATCGTAAAAAGCAATTATCTTCTGTTCGTTACAAAACACAGAGGATTATATAAGGTTTTATAAGTGCAAGCCCACGAGTGCGAACCTGCGTGTGAGCGGTGAGTGCGTGCGTTTCTATTTGTATAGCTTATCTGGGTGTGCCACCCTAGAATAGCTGTACATTCATTTATGAAAAACTGTGCATTGATTATTTCCGTAAAATTACAGACGAATTAATGACCGAGGTACTAGCTACAAATGAAAGACTGCGAGCAAAGTAAACTGAACAATTACAATAATTTACATTTCTTTTAAAAAGTAAAAGGTAAAAGAAAAAAATTCCTTTCAGACGCTCAGTCGTAGGCATTTATGTGCTCGTGCATGTGTACATCTGTATCCAGTGTTTTCAACAGATCGAAGAACATGTGTATTATTCTGAAATCTAGTTAATGAAATGCGTTCTTTGAACATATCTCGCGGAAAGTTGAAATATTCGTTTACTTTGTTGTGCATTTCCTATTATTTACTAGATCGTGATGTGTGTATTGCTCAATTTCACTGTCGAGAAATTAAGTGAAAAACAAATACAAGAGAAATTCCTGGTTGCAATTCGAGGCTTCTTCGAGATTTACAAAACAGCAATCATGGTGAAAACACAAGAATCAATTGAGTGCGATGATAAAGTTCTTTTTAACAATCTTTTTTTTTTCACTGTCTCAATTGCATGGATATCTCTGCCGTTTATTTTTCTGTCTTCGACGTTCAATTATACAGGTATATTATGCTCATCGCGTGACCTTTTTATTTAAATATTTAATATTTAAATATCATGATGATAATTGTCGGCATTGTACAGACACTGATAAAATACAGGTAGGCGGAATGCGACAAACGTAGTGAGAGGCACACAGTCTAGCTAAACTGTCTTAAATCCTCCACGGATCATCTGCCTAGCGTTATCGATAATCTATAGATTACAGATAATAATATAATATATATTATACCGCGAAACTTTTACCGAAATATTTAAGATGGTTCTTGAACAGAAAATTCAACTGACCAGAAAGCACGCCTACTGGTTAGGACCCAAGCAACAGCATGCAACAATTTAATCTTTCAGATAATTGAAATGGAAATTCTGATTACTCGATACATTTGTTTACAACGTATTAAAGGGCTTACGTTTACACATTGGAAGACAATTAAGATGCTATATAGAAGCTTAGAGAGTTATGGAAGAAGCTGCACAAAAAATCATTTACTTAACACTCGAACAGAGGCTGAGAGAACAAACAGTATGTGTACTCAAATCTTAGACGATTGTCAGATATGGAAGGTGTCTAATTACCATCGACACAAAATTGGAAGAAACATAATCGTGCCGGTAGCTGCTCCCCTAACCCCGCGATAAGTTATGCCAATCCACAAGAATTTGATGGTATAGATAACAACTTGGAGTGCGATGACGTAAACCGTTATTAGATTACATGATTCCACTAAAATGGAAAACATTGACACCATACTGAAGAAACGGCGATGGAGATGGCGAGGACAGGCACCGCACAGGGATGGCAAGCAGGCCGAGCTGCGCAGACACCTGGCACACAGGGTGGTGATGTCAGTGAAACAGCGAGATCTCTGCAGAGACTTATTTGCCTAATCAATTAAGGAGAAATCTGACAGACGCTTTAGGGACGCGAGGAGTTTCAATGCAGCACACTGCAAATCCACACGTGCTTATTCCAAAGTGCATGCGGCTATTTCCTATAAAGTCCAATCCGCATGCAGCTAATGCCAAAGTTTCGTTGTGCCTTCTCAAACGCATTTATCATTATCTCCGTCGTTGTCGGCATTATCGAGGGGTTTGGACATCCTGTCGACAGACCGGGTTTGTGCTCATTCACTGCTCTGCTAGAGTTCCACAACGTCCTTTGTGAGGTGTTTGTCAAACCGGAATAGTGTGGGCGTGTCTGAGAATAGTGGACAGACCCATGCAACGAGCTGGACACACATGGTAGGTTTTTCAACTCGTTTATTTGGGTTTGGGATTTTGCAATTAGCATTACAGCTTCAAATTGACAACATAAGCTACATGTGGCTATAGTGTCTTGATTCTAACACGAGTGAGCTGCTGAGAACCAACTAGACACTGACAGGGAATGGTACCTGGGTCCAGTATCGCTTGAACACTCGATCTCTTCTGATACATCTGGCTTCCACACAAGATGGAAAGGTGTCCCTAAAACATGAAGCAGGCTTGTTCATGTCACTGTCAAATCTTTAATGATTCATCAATCACTAGATGGCGAAAAAAAGCATTAGTAGAAGTGATTTAATGCGTTACGTGTACCATTAACAGTTTAACGATTCCTTCGCATGAACAGAGACAATGAACATGGCAAGTACAGCTTGGTGTCTGATTTAGGAAATGTATCTGCTGTTTAGATGGTCCTCTGGACCAGTGTGGCTCTTGTCTTTCTCTCACTCTACTCTGTCTGTGTGACTATATATATATATCTCTCTGCGTCTCATTCAGTTTCTGTCAGTGTGTCCCTCTGCTGTGTTCTTCATCTGTACTATTTGTGTGCTGTTCAGATTTTTGTCTATTTATTTTGTGTCTTCAATCATTTGCCTGTCTGAAGGAACATTTTCAGTCAAAAGTTCTGATGCTCTTTACTGTTAAGAACAGGGATGCTGTCAAATATGTTGCTTATGAATCATAACTTATGATGTTATAATATAGGCCATTCAGGTTCAGATTTATTTGAGGCATGCATTTGCTATTTAGCAATCCATGGAAACAAAACATTGTTAAAATTATCAGTTTATTGAATATTGTTTGTAAACATGTGTTTGTTTCTTCTAAAAAATTTGCAGTAGTAATGCCTACAGTGTTAGAAGTATATTTTAGGAAACGATTAGGACCACTGTGCATCATTGCCGTATGTTCCATGACAACAGAGTTCTTGACTACAACAGTCATATTGACTGGGTCTGTTAATCAAAAAAATAATTGATTGCTTAATTATACTTTGTAACGTTTTAGTCGTGTTCTGCACCTGGATGTGCGCCTGCGCACTTACAGCGGAAGTAGAGCGCAACAGGTGGAAGCCTGCAAAACCGACTGACACACCCCAGATGCACACTCTTTTTCAACAAAAAGTCGACAGTGTGAAAATACGCACATTTAATTAATTCACAATAAATGATTGACGTGTAACTGATGAGAATGGCGACGAAAATGTTAATGTGAATGTTCTAAGACAGTGCTATGCTGTGAAAATGTTCACACCGAGCACAAATGTCAGAGTCACAATCGCTTGCGTCAGCACGGCACACGCGACTTATCTCTCGCGCAGGATGGCAAGGTCCACGTGCGTGCTCGGGCTGGTGACGCTGTGGTCGATGTTCCTGATGCGTTGACAGATGAGGTGATGACGGCTGTGCAGTGTTGGTGATGCTGACGTGGCGGCGACGTAGTGAAGGCGACGGCGAATGAAGGATGACGCGTTGAACTTGACTGAGAAGGAATCGGTGAACGAAGAACAGACGAACGAAGAACGGGCGAACAAGGAATAGCGAAGCACGAATTGGCGACGGAAAAAATAGCCAAACAGGAATTTGGCGAACAGAGAAGTGGCGAAACAGTCCTCGTCGCAACTACAGTGGTTGGATTACCAGACGACTAGTTTCGCCGCACGGTGATGTAGAACTTGCGTGCCTGGGCAGCTCCCAGCGGTCAGCTCCTGTGGGACGTCGGTTGTGACGGTTGACAGCGCAGCGTACAGAAATGCGAGCTGTCCGGCTGGAAAGTGCGGTGGTCTGATCCCAGTCCTGGCCGTTAACTCGAGAACAGACGCGTGACCGTCACGCGTGGATTTTCTTCATATAAACAATGCGTGACGCCATAATTTGACGTCACGCGAAGAATCCGATCGCGTGAAGTTACGCGCTGGCAATGGATGGACAGATGATACCATACCGTGAACTAGATTCGTCACATACTTAAACAAAATCCAATATTTTATGAGCTGCTAATTCTAAAGCATCAGTGCATTGGTGTCCTTGGCCAAATCGTTGTACAAGACTTGCATATATATGACCATGTATAGGGCATACACGATGAACAATTTCAGAGTTGACAGGGAAACTGAATGCTGATAATTAAGTGAATCTTTTTACCACATTACCTATTTACAGCACTTCTCTGGTTTTACAGTAATATTATGCATTGACATGAATACACATATTTGGCATCTGGTTTTGTGAATGCCATGCGGAGAAAGCAATGTTTGAGCAATTGCATGCACAA
>SMGT01015428.1:201111-211738 GCA_004794575.1 Lanistes nyassanus | reverse complement strand
AAACGGCAGTTTCTGTTCGGCTCAGTTTTTTGTAAAGTAAAAAGTTCTATACTATTTATAGTCAATCATGCACAAACGTTATTTAATGTTTGTTTAGACAAAGGATATTATCAGCCAAAAAAGGGGTATATATTTCATAATATGCTGTCTTGTGTCAATTCCTGTTTAAAAATCAAATTATAAGTGTCAGTTTGCCGTGTTGATGGACAGAAGATGCAATTAAGCTGTAATTCACAAAACTTACTCTGTTACTGAGAGCAGACCAAAATCGTTTAACAACCGTTTCATTTTAAATAATTAAAAATATGTTCTAATGACAGTCAAGATATTAGTTAATGTAGTTTTCAAAGGCTGGTGCCCATTTCTGACAGACATTTGCGTTCTGTGAAACTAGAAGATCACCCCTGTAGCAACAAAACTTTGTTTAGATGCATGTTGTTTGGTAAGTTTTTGGTTTGGGTCTCTTTCCTGCAACAGAAGGTGACCACTGCAGATGACATTCAGCAATGGATGCAGGTAGGTTTAAACAAAGGTTAATTTTTTCTATTATTTTATATATCATAAATCTTCCTATGCTTGCATTGAAATCCTTAGCGTTATTTCTTTTGGTGTAGCTGTTACTACTCTCTATTCGCTGTGCACGTTTTTGGAGTTGTAACTGTCTCACGTAAACCATAGCTTATTAAGAGTAATCTCTAATTTTTATGTTTATCGTGCTATACTTATTTTAGAAGCCAAAACATCTTGTATTTATTTTTGTGGGACTCACTGGTTGCCTTAAAGAACTCCACCAGTGTGGACAACAAATACTGTCAGTGCCATGTTTTTACATTCTGACTATTTTTGTCATGTTCTTCTACAGAAAAAAGACATGATGGGGTATTTTAAGGGCTTGCAAAGGCATGTTCAACGCAAAGGTGACAGGGGATAGAATTACAGATACTGTTTCACCAGAGTTGTGTCTCCTAGTGTAAAATTTTTACTGTAAATAGTTGTTGCATAGCAGGTCCTGCAATTTTTTTTAGGTAATGGAGAAGTTGGCGAATGTAGAATGATGTAAGTGCTGTGTATAAGATGCTGGACATGTTACACATGTGAACAATGGTCCATAACACACTTGTTGACAGTAAAGTAATATTTATATAGCTGCACCTTTACAGGGAACATATATTGTTGCAGAGTAGAGCTTTGCCCTCACCCCATCCCCTAAAATCTTGTACTTTTCTGTTACTTGTTAACTTTCAGCAGCTATCACCACCACTCAACATTTATTTCATTCATGTCTTCAGTGCCACCATCTTTTCTTTGGGATGAACATGGTGTTCCAGAAAGTAGAAGCGGCGTCTGATCATGCTGTGGAGGTTGTTCTGAGAACAGATGGAGCAGCACCACATAGTATTGCTGGACGAGGAAGATGCCTGAAAGCTGTCCATGATACATCAGAGCAGGCCCGAATTCAGAACGAAGCTTATGAAGAAGGTATTTGTTTTAATCCATTGGAAAAGGAATGATGAAAACACTATTGTCTCAGTCAACTTTGAAATATCATTGTTGATTGTTTATTTGACATAATGTCATCAAAGACTGAATGAAAAACCTAATGAAAGTATGTGCAAAGAATAATAATCTGATAGATTCATACTTCATACCTAATAGTAAAACTGAATGATGCCAGTGTTGTTTCAAGAGAGCTTGATAGTTTCTTACTGAGGGAATAATGTTGTTTTGTTTTCGTCTCACTGGTTGTTTCCATGACAGCTGAGGAGCTGCTTAAGCAATGGATGTCAGAGAAAACCATTGTGGTTGCGGATGGTGACGAGCCTGGTGGTGACCTGGAAGCAGATGACCCATGGCGACGACAAGAGCTGGGCTCAAAGGCCAGACGGGAATGGGACAAGATGCTGAATGGGAATTTTGAGGAGCTTGGCCAGATGGGGCTTACGCCAAAGGGGAAAAGAACCAACTCAGGATCAGGTGGGCGTTGCAGTGGGAACTTGACAACAGAGTCTGTGGATTTGGTTTCGTCATCTTCTGTACGAAGAAAATAAAGTTTGAAACTGTCTTGAGGTGATGCTAGTTAAATGTGGCTCTTCAGCCTCTTGTAAGGAGAGTTCAGAAGCATTTGCCTGCTGAATTTTTAATTACACATCACTGCATGTTTTGTCTTTTTCCTTTTCAGACCCTTATGCAAACCTGTACAATATGGAGGAGAATGAAGCCGTTTCCACAGTGATCAAAACCATGCTGGAGAAAGAGGTGGTTAAGTCTGACTTCAGGAAAGACTTGGGTTTTGAGTCCAATCAGAAATTTCATGATCCACGCTCCAAAATGGAGCTTCGGCATCAGCGTGTCAGAGAGAATCGGGAAAAGCGAGAGCGAGAGCTGGAGAAAAAGAACAAAGAGGCAGAGACCAAGAAACAGGCTCGGCTGGCAGCGCGCCAGATGGTTTTGAAGGTTAGTCTTGGACCATGTGATAAAAGACTTGTGCTGAAACTTTGATGACCATTGTCTCAATTCTGTGAACTGAAAGGTTGCACGAACTTGCTGTTGCAATATCCAGAAGTTCTGGGGCATTTACAAAAAAAAAGTCATGACAAAGATTGAAAACCCAGTTTTCTTGTATAGGTACCCATCTGTGGCTGGGTGAGCTGTAGCGTGGTGTGGCACATGGATATCAAACCATTCCCTTCAGGTTCAGGGGCCAGAGCTCTGACCATTTGGCCATACACTTGCCCCTGTGTAGTGAGATCATTGAAAAAAACTGCTTTTTTAATATGTGCCTGTAAACTTCATTCTAATTTTTTTGTTGTGTCCCCCAAAATTACATTTTTGTTTCCTGCATATAAACATTAACATTTTCTTAGATCAGTTTGACCCATAGGGTTACAATTCCAAATCCAATTCTAAGGTCAGTGACATCAGTATGGATAAATTATAAAGTGAAGATGTAAGGATTGACTGTTGTGCCTTTATCCTCATTGATTCCTTAATTTTACATACTCTACATTGATTTGTAACTGTATACTGATGGTGTAAACGTTTGTGTCATGGCTGCTTTTTATTGCCTGTTTTTGCCCTTGCTATCATCGTCTTGATTGTCAGTATTGTCATGATCTTTGACTTCCTTGTCCCCCTCCTGTAAGCCCTTGCTATTGCCACGCGCTACCACCACCACCACCTCCTCCTCTTCCACCACCACCTCTTCCACATCCTCCTCTTCTGTAGTTGTGCTTTTTAAGGTCAGTCCCAGAATCTTGGTTAGTGGGTTACACACCGTATTTTATTCAAAAATGGATTCATTTTTTGGGGAAGAGAGTGACTCTGATATAGAAAAGAAGACAAGGCAGGAGAGATATCATATATTTTCATGTATTACAAGCTCTCAGGGTATGTTACAGGAGGAAAAAGATCGTTACATCCAGGCCAAGCAAGACGAGCTAGAGATTCGTAGACAGATGAGTATCATTCGTAAGGAGATGGCTGACCAGCATAAAGCTGAAGTGGAAGAAAAAATGAGGTACTTGTGAAGCTTTTGATTGTCAGCAAGTGAGTGTCTTATGTGGAAGTCCAAATGGACTTTGATTCTATGCGCGGGTATTTCACGTGTTGGCTGTGTTCGATTCTGTGCATGTCAGTACTTGGGTCATCAGGACGATTGTTAGACATTGTAATTTATAAACAGTGAAAATCGTGTAAAATATTCTCTGAAGGAAATTGTTTCGAATGGATTGGAACTGTCAGATTGGTGGGCAAATGACATTTTCTGATTTTATTTCTTATTCTTCAATGACAAGAAAGTCAAGAAATGTATTTATTTATCATTCTTTCACTGATAATTTCTTTTTATAAGTTCACACTTACCTTCCTTACTGCCACCTAGTCATAAATAGTGACCGTTGTGTGTGACAATTTTAACCAATCCATTAGATTTGCATGTTTTGAAAAGGCAATCATGGGTTTGAAATGCACTCATATGATTTACAGCAAGTGTGTGACCATATGAGTGCTGAGAAACTCCCATCTGCAATCTTCTTATCGATTTATTTACTAAGGAGATGGTGATTACTTGAAGCGATGTTAGATGTCCATCAGTGGTTTGATTTTTCAGGCAGCAGCGTGAGCATGAAGCGTTGGCTCGTCAAGCACAAGCAGAGCTTGAGAGGCAACAAACACTGGAGAGACAGGAAATGCTGCAAAAGCGGCGTGAGGAAAATGAGCACAAGATGGCGGAGCTTGCACAGCAGGAACTGGCCAGCGTCAAGCAGGCAGCACTGAGGTTAAAGGTCAGCTGTCTTTAAAACTGCTGTGTTTGCAGAAGTCATTTTCTCACCTGTGAACACAAGGTTGGCAGGTTGAGGGTCTTGGCAAAGAATAGCACCTTAACACTTTTAAGCCGCAGTGATCCTAGCTTGCCTGACTGGGCATTTTTAACCTTTTTTCAAAAATTCATATAAAAATCCCCAAAGCAATAGAAACGTTATTTAAACTTGGTTGCAAACATCAATAAACAAAGAAAACCCATGTCTTACTGTGTTTCTTGGACCTTGTTCTGTAATTTATAAATCCTTTGATGGAAACACAACTCCAGTTGAAGTAATCCAAAAGTCGTCACGATTCCTTATACACAGTTCGTACGATACTGTTTACAACACGTGCTCACTCATTTTCTCTTCGTAATCACTCTCTTGGGCCTTTCAGGCACAAATACACTTGTCTTCATCCAATTTATCACAGTAAATTTCCATAACAATGTCATTTTCCTCTTCAGCGTGTAATTTAAAGAGTAAATCTAGTTAAACACAGTATAAGGGAAACAACTCATGAAGAAATGATTCAGCTTTCGATTGTAAGAGTTCTTTCCCTTAAAAGATTACCGAATAAATCTTTAAAATTCATAACGCATATGCCACTTGTGCCTGTCAACAGGCAGTCAGCCCTGCCAATGGTGTGGCAGGTTTGCGTTACGTACGGCTCAAAAGAGTTAAATGAACACGTCTGATCTTTCTGAAGGTGCTGCAGAGACACTTCTCAGCTTGGTACAACATTGTCATCCAGCGCCGCCTTCAGTTTGGCAAGGCACGGGCCCTCGCTGACTGGAGGCTGATGTTGCGTATGTGGACTGCCTGGAGGTCACTTGTCCGATCTCAGCGGGTTGCTCTGGAAACTGAGCAGCATCAAAAAAGTGTTGTGGAAGAAAATAGGTGTGTGCATGTGTTGATTATAATTGAGTAAAATTAGAAGTCAGTTGTATAGTTTCTTTGGTATGAACTGTTAGTGTCTGCTAATTTCAGTGATTGAAGTATTGTATTCACAAATTCAGGCTGCCTGCTTTGAATTAAAGGAAGTAAGATTATTATTTGAAAATAATTTTGTTAGCAGTTATGCTGCTGAACCATTTATTAATCTTACTGAAACAAGAGTCAGTAAATTTCTGCATGTATTTCCATGATGTAACTAATTACTAAGCTAGTATTTAGAGCTGCCATAAGCGGTAATCAAAATTTCAAAAGGATCGAACTATGAGAAATACTATACTTTGGAAGACTGACTTTTTGCTTGGCAGGAAGAAGCTAATAGCAACGCGACACTTTCAGACAACCGTTTTGCACCGGTATTTCACTGCCTGGCGACAGTGGGTATCAGAGCAGCAGGAACAGAGGGCCTTGCACAAAGCACAGGAAGAGACGCGGACAAAGATGATGAACCTTTTGAAGGCTGTGGCTGAAGGTGCCCTGGGATCAGCTCGTGTTGATGCACAAGACAGAGGAAGGGCCAAAGTGGACAGAAAGGTGGGTGATGTGTTTACTACATGGGTTTATTACATGGTTTACTTGGAGATCTCTCCAGAGGGTAGAGTTTAACAGAGATACACAATCCCTTCTACATGCACCAGAATTCGTTGTAGCACACATTCCAAGAAGTTGCTTTGTAACAGGATTAGACAAGTTGAATGAGTTTTTTTTCCCACACAATGAAGAAAGATTTAACTAAATTCATTAATTGCAAGCAACAAGGCTTTTATATTCCAATCTATGGTCAGGAACCCACGTCTGGTCAACCAACAAGTAGAACCCTCAGGGAGAAAGACAGAAGACCACATTCAGCTGTGTCTTCCCGACCAGACGTGACCTCTCCCACGAGCAGTGCACTGCACAGTGCCAGCACCACATCTGTCTGCAGCCAAGGGCCGGACTTGCCAAGAGAAGCGTGGCAAGTCACACGAAAGCATCTGAAACTGACCAAAGAGGAGATAAAAACTTTGACCAAGGACACCAACGAACACCAAGACGAGGAGAACACAGAGCATGATGATCTGAAAGTAGGCAGACTGTCCCTTTCTTTCCGTTGGGAAAGATGTATTGGAGTGTTGCTGTGTGCCTATAGATTTGTTTATGAATGTGTGTGTGTGTGTCTGTGCATGCCTACATACATTTATGCATCTGTGTATGCATGCATGTCTTTCTTTAGTAATATATTCTTGCTTCTAAATCAGAATAGATTAGTTTTATGCTGTAGACACACTGCAGAATACACACTCCTGCAATCCTTGCATCCTTAAGATTTTGCCCTCCTGTTGCCTCAGATAAGGCGCAGATTTGGTACCCAGCCTTGGATGAAGAAGCAGTATGTTGTCAACAACTTTCAACATCGCTTTACTGCACAGCAGAAGCTCTTGCATGACCAGCAAGTCGAGATCCATGAGCAGCGGCGCATTCTTCAAGAACTGATATCTACACAACACCTACAGGCATTACAGAAGGATCTCGCAGAGCAACAAGAGGCTCTGGCTGGCACAGAGAGGCGTTTGAATAGAGGTGAGTGGCACAGATGAAGATAAGTAACTGTGCTGATGACGGTTCGTTGTAGGACGAAAAGTCACTGTTAGAATACAGGTTTGAGAAGGACACTTTCATGGTTTCACCAGTGGTGTGGATCTTATCCCTCACTGTTAACGGTCATAAGCCTAACATAATCATGAGAAATGTCTGCATGTGTCCTCTGTCATGGTGTTCTGACTATTGATCATTGAACAAGTCAGTTACTGTTCTTAACTGTTGTACGACAGATGATGCCCCTGTTAGACAACCCGGTAACTACACACATGAGAAAACGACAGCAGCTGCTGGGGATGCTGGCAGACAGAAGACGGTGACCAAAGGTGCCATCAGCCTGCAGACTTCAAGCCCAGACACCTCCACTAGGAGAGAACCCCCTGGCGATCTGACACGCCAGCATGTGACAAATGGAGGGGATACCTGCAGGTGGGATCTTATTAGTTGTATCAACTGATTACTTACGAAGGTAATTCAGTAGACATGGCATGTGATGCTGCAAACTGCATGTCTGATGACCTGCAGGAAATGTTGTTTGCAGGTCAGAAGTCACTACCTCAAGAACCAATTGCAGTGACAGCACGGTTACACAGAACCACAACAGCAAATACCTGCAAGTATTGGAAAGTATGGAAGATTTGTTCCTTCTCTTCCACTGAATTATACGTAGCTGTAGTGCCATTTCATTGCTTCAGAAACTTGCTGAGACCCCTTGCACAGCTGATGACATGCCTCAGTTAAAGTAGACAAAATATTTAATGGAAAATGAGCAAGATACATTTTCTCTCGAGCTTTATTGTAGCTTTTAAACTAAAAGAATTGTTACAGTCAGCACTGTTGTTGTTCTTATTACATTGTTGCCCTTTGTTATAAATTGTTGCTGTTGTTATACATTGTTGCTGTCATACATTGTTGCTGCCACAGACATGGAGAAGAGAGCCAAGGAGAGAGCTAGACTGAAAGCCGAGCGAGAAGAGAAGCGTCGTAGAATGGACGAGGACAGATTGGTGAGTGGTTGCTTGAAATACTGCAGGACTTGGGGATGGGCAATGGGTAAATAAGTGGATTCGAGGGAAGAAGAATAATGTGTAAATTTTTAGCATTTTCTTCGCAGTATTAAGATTGAATCCCTTTGGTTTGTTTCATTTGTTCAGATGTTTTTTGAGCTGTTGAAAACTGACTACAGTCTGATATAGATCAACACCTGACTCCTCCTTGTAGTGGCAGAATTTAATGAGGGGTGGGGGAGAAAGACATGAACATGTCATAACAGCCTTTTATAGGGACACACATGACCCTGTAATGTTTAGTTGCATCATAAAACATCACCTGCTGGGAATTGGTGTATCTGACGGTTTCATTTAGAGCAATTTTAAAGTAAGTGACTGATTGTGTGCGTACACATGCTCATCTACCCTTCCAAGCTTTTAACGCTGGCTGATTATGTGGGGTGCTTGTGTGTGTGTCATCTTAATGCTTTCTATTTTTATTGGCGAGAAGAACGAAAAGATTTTTTGTGTACACATGCATTGCCTTTCACTGGAAAAGAGACAAGGCGATGAAAGGGTTTGCATCAAATACCATTTGTGAGGAGGGAGAAGCAAAGAAGGATGTACAAACGTGTACAAACTTGTCATCTCCACAGGAACGCTTGAAACAGGAGGAGGAGGAAAAAAAGAAGAAGGAAGAGGAGGAAAAACGAGCCCGTGTTCTGGCATTCAGGGAGAAGAAACGAGTCGAAAAACAGGTCAGAACTAATTCCTTATGTACTTGAAGAATGAAAATAATAGGCTGATTGGAAGAATTCAGTTCCAGCAGATAGAAAGATGATGGGTATAGATATGTATATGAAATTACACTCAAGATACACATGCACATAATTACATTCTAGTTATGCATGGTGAATGTAGGTATACATATATATGAAATTACATTGGAGATAAGCGTGCACATGTGCACCCACATATATTCAGAACTATGCATTTAAGTAGGTTTGAAACAGTTTTTTGAAGTTATTTGGCTGTCATACCATTTATCCTGGTCCACTGACTGCATTAACCAAGTGTCTCTGTGGGAGTTAGATGGTCCTCAAACAGTGGATTTGTCCGTTGTAAGATGGTGACCAGACATGGTTTTTTCCAGAAAGAGCAGGAGAGGCAGAACGAATTTCAACGTCAGGTAGAGCTGTGTGCAAAGGCAGATGACCATTACAGGAAGGCTTTGATGAAGTTCCGTGTGCTGCTGCCCATGAAGAGGATGGTGGAAATGGCACGGGAGAAAGTGGAGATGGCAGACAAGCATCGTAGTCATTGTGTCATGAGGTATTGGGATAATGTCTGTGTCCTGAGGTATTGGGATAATGTCTGTGTCCTGAGGTATTGGGATAATGTCTGTGTCCTGAGGTATTGGGATAATGTCTGTGTCCTGAGGTATTGGGATAATGTCTGTGTCCTGAGGGATTGGGATAATCTTTGTGTCCCGATGTGTTGGGATAATCTCTGTGACCCAAGGTATTGGGATAATCTCTATGTCCTGAAGTACTGAGATTATCTCTGTGTCCTGAGGTACTGAAATTGCATCATTGTGAGCAGCCAGGAATAGAGCCATGCCTCGCACGTACTCATAAACCTTTATGTTCATAAACAGATGGATTCAGATGAGTGGATACATGGACGTGTGCGCACAAGGATTGTCACTCCCACAGTCTCACACGTTCATTTTAGGCTTCTAGTTCTGTCTCAACCCACATGAAACATGTATGCACAGCCCACACACATGCACGCACACACCCACATCATCATTCGTGATATGTGAAAACAATTTAAATGAACTAGTGGAATGGCAAGTCTAGTATGAAAAGCTGCTCATAGTACATCTATACATCTGTTTAATGTTTGGGCCAAACATGGGATGATGTGTCACATATTACCAGTGCAAATGCTGTGGGAATTTTAGTGATCTACACAAAAGTAATTAAGATGGTTCGTTACATCGACTAATGTGCTAATTTCAGTAATCATCTATACAGGTGAAATTGAGATGTAGAAGCTTTTGATCCTTGGTCTGGTGATATTATGTCTGGATGCAATAGCTTGCTTGGAAATGTTCAACTTTCGGTGAAAGGGATGTATTTGTAACATTGCTGTTTTGAAGGGTTTTTTTTCTTCACAAGTTTGGCATGCAGAGTGGCTGCATCCTTTATGTATGGCTTGAGGTTTCTGATGGAAACTTGCACTCATCCTCAGTTTTGTGATGGATCATTCCTTTTGAACTCTCAATCTGCAGGTTGGCATTGACGGCATGGAAGGAAGTCACAGACAAGATCACAGCAGAGAAGAAGCGACGTGCAGATGAGCTTCATGGCCACATCGCTGTGCGCCACTGTTTCAAAAGCTGGAAGAATGTAAGATTACACTGTCATTATTCAAACCTTTTCTGAACCAGAATAACGCAGCTCCTACTTGGCTGGACCTAGCCATGCATGAGTTTAACTGAGTATGATACACATAACACTGGTTAATACAAAAGTAACAGAACCCCTTGTTTGATGACGGTCTGTACTGTTTGTGAATGTGTGCCTGTGCACATATGTGTGTGCATGGGCACTTGGGTGTGCGTGCATGCATTTATTCTTTAACTAGCAGCCTATTTGTCATTTAAGCTACTTGAGAAAACAAAAGATACATTTTTTGCTTCTAGTTCTATTCTGTGTGTTTGGGGAAGGCAGTTTACAAATATCTGGTATATGTATGGACGCAGACAAACATTATTGCACCCCCGTCCTCTCCCCCCCC
>SMGT01015428.1:190545-201104 GCA_004794575.1 Lanistes nyassanus | reverse complement strand
CCCCCCCCCCCCCCCCCCCCCCCCCCCCCACACACACACACGTTCTTTTCTGCCCAGAATTCTTTCCTGACTTCCAGAGTTGGTTGCCATTTTTATTTGGGTCCATCCATCTTTTATTGCAGCAATGTTAAATGGATTAATAAAGAACAAATGAGGACCAGCGCTTAAATTATAGTAAGATAACTCCAACGAAGGTACTGGCAGCGCTATACATAGCCGTATGCAGACGCATGTGCCCAAGGGACCTTATAGTACCCAAACACGTAGCAAAGAGAGGGCCGAAAGAAAGGAACTTGGCAGATCCTCAAAAAGATCTGCCGCCCCTTTTTTTTATAACGGCGCTATTCTTCACACAGCTAGCCCTCGGTGCACAACGTGTGCATACAGAGAATCCCTATTAAATGGATTTATTACTCATAATGTGAGGATTAAAGTCTTTATATTGTACTGCAGCAGTATCACACACTTTCAGATTGAGACATCACACATGATTAGAAAAAGTTTGATATTTATGCTGTCACCAAAATGACAAACTTAAATGTTACAGAAAATAGAGATCTGTAGCACATTAGTTCATATCTTTTAATGCATTTTTTAATGTGTTGGATATTCAGCAAATCAAAATATGCAAAAGGCACTAAATTTTCCCTGAATATAATCTATGTGATCCAGTCCTGTAGTTTAATACGGATATGAATATCAAGATTTCACGGGTAAAATAGGTTTTTCAGGCAAATTATATCAAAGCCATAGGCAAAGGGAAGTAAATATAACTGGGTTTTCCTTCTACCATAATTTTCTATTATACCTGATGGTGGATTTCACCTCTCCACAGGCAGTCTTGTATAAAACTTACAAATACAAGAATTTTTCCCAAAGTGTCATTTGTCTACATGGAAATGCACCAGCAATATCTTCCAATGTGCAACCTGCCTACGAGCAGCACACCTTTAATGTGTTACCTGTCTACAAGCAATACACCAAAAATATCTTCTTCATACGCATAAGAATTTTGGATTTTATTTCTCGTTGAATGTGTCACTTCCATGTTTATGATATTGTGTCCTTAGTTCAAGTACAGAGCAGTCTTCTTGGAACGGCGAGCAGACAGATTCTACAACAATTTAATTTTACCCAAAATGTTTGATGCATGGCGCCAGTTCACTGCCGAAGAGAAGAAGAGAGATGAACAACAAATGCAAAAAGCAGAAGAGTTCTTCCCCTTGTAAGTGACAGCTTGTTATTTACTGCAGTGACATTTAAAAAATGATAAAGACTGAGAGATGCCCAGCTGTTCATCTGTTACTGCTGTTACCTTTTTGCTTACAGAATTATTACAGGCTCTGAATGGAAATGTTGATGGTTGCTGCTGCCATCATTTTATTTATCTGAATGTGTAACAACACATTCTCCCCCCCCCCTCCCCCAACACACAGACTTTGGGGGGACACTTTATGGATCTGCTTCAAGGGGAGAAAGGTGGGCAGCAGTGGGAAAGAAACACGGGAGGATAGGGGGTGGAGGTGAAGACAGATTATGCAATGTAAAACATGGCCTGCAAATGTAAATGGACCAGAACTATTCCAGACACCCGACCTTTCCTACAGTTATTGCAATATAGATATAGACTTGAGAGATACCCTCATGTTTAAAAAAATGTCATAAACCAGTTTGACTTAATGTGGCTACAATATAGAACACTAATAGATTAGGATACAGTCTGTCAGTTGTAGCTTAGAAATCAGATTTTTTTTCTAACCTCCTAGCCAGCTATAAATGTGTGGGGGGAGGGGGTAGACTGCATGTTCTTATTCTGGATGTGAACGTGGTTTTATATGTTAGTGTGTTGGCGTTACGGCAAAAATAAAAACGTGGCCTGCAGGTTTGTGCTTCCCTTTGTCATATGTTTTAGCTGCAAAAATTGATGAGTTTTTCTCCCTCTAGGAGCCTGAAGAGAAAGGTTTTCCGAGCCTGGCGCCGGTTGCCGAAGGAGCTGCAGAGGGAAGCAGAGCGAGAGAAGCTGCGTGCCGAGATGAGACGGAAGGTGGCCCACTTGTTGCCCGACTTTCACCCAGTCCTGTCGGTGGATGGAAGCACAGATTGTGAGCAGTAGACTTGGAATCTGAAGTGGGCCAAAAACATTCAAATCGCAAGAATACATCTGGTCACTGCAGCGCCCTGCATTCGTCTAGAAAATCCCTGCTTTTTTATTTGATGGGAGCAGAGGAAGGCAAATGTAGAGAAGAACATATGTGTGGTTATGTTGTCGAACGGGGCTGTGTGCAGTTTACGAGCTGTCAGTAACAGGCTTTCACTAATCTCACCACATCAAGCAGCTGATTATGCTTTCTGATCCACTGGTTTAGCTGTGCAGGCTTTTCAAGACCTGCAGGAGCACTGCATTAGCTGTGCTCTGTGTGGTTCTCAACAAAGGACATTTCATAAACTTTTCTTGGGCAAACTGTCTTCTCTAAAGAGGCAGTAGTATGACTACACAGTGATGTCACCTGCCATTTGTGCAGCTCATTTTATTCCTGGGCTGTTGTGAATGAGGGTTGCTTAGGTTGGTGATGTTCAACCCGATATTGTTTGCTTGTATGTAAGCCTGTCAGAATGTTGTGGGCGCACGCTAGGGAAACACGACATCCAGCCATTCATGATGAACAACTCTTTATGTTACCAACTTGAAATCAAACCAAATATTGACACATCGTTTACGGACTGTGTGCTAAGGGAGAGAATCATTCAATCTCGACACACCTCCCTTCCTGCTGCTGGTACGTAGCATGGGCCCAGTCTTGATGCTGTGCACTTCTGTACCCGAACGAGTGCGATAAAGTGTTCCTGGTGACTGTTCAGGCGACTCGCCCAGTGGCACCCGTTGTGTTGGCGTCTCTGGTTACTCGTCCTGAGGGTCGGGGGACAACGGCGATGACGGTCTCCATGACGACGAGTGGCCTGACGTCTGCTGCTCATGCAGGGAGTATCACGGGGGTATTGCCCTGCTCTGGAAAACGCGACACACTGGCGCCGGATGCTGGCGGGCGCAACTGCAGGTGCAATTACGTCGGATCTGCCCTTTTGGTGACGAGCAGACACGATCTTGGCGCGCACTTGCCAATCACTTCTGCCTACAGCTTCCACCCACTTCTTTCTCCGTCCTGTTTGATGAGAACTCGGTCTCCGGGGTGGAGCTCAGGAAGTGACGTAACTCCATGGTGTTTTTCATAGTTCTTCTTTTGCTGCGCCTTGGCGGCACTCTCTCGTGCTCAAAGAGACTCACGCTCGATAGCATGTGATTTCAGATGTTGTGGCAAGGACGGAAGAGTACTTCTCAGTCTGCGACCAAGCGCCATCTCTGCTGAACTCGCTCCCAGTGAAGAAATAGGAGTTGAGCGACAGACAGTTAGTGCTTTAAACAGATCTGATTGTTTCAGAATGTCTTTCGCAATCTTTACGGCTCTCTCCGCCTCCCCATTTGCTTGTGGGTAATGCGGACTGGACGTAAAGTGCTGGAAATTCCAGTCGGCTGCAAATTTCTTGAATTCCGCAGATCTGAACTGCGTTTCGTTGTCTATACTACAGTCTGTGGAACGCCATGATTGGCAAATCTGTTCTTCATTTTGCATGTGACTGCGAAAGACGACAGTTCAGATGTGGGATGTCGATCCAGCGTGAATAGTAATCGACATATACCTTTTAGCCAACAGGCGTCTACACAGACTTTCTGGAATGGGTGCTCCGGAAAGTCTGATGGCATCAATGGTTCTCTTCTTTTGGCTGGCTGGCTTTTCTACACAGTATTTACATGAGGCGACTGTCTTTGATGTCTCTGGTGATCCATACACACCGATCAGCGCGCTCTCGGCGTTTTGTTGATCCCTGATGTCCCTCATGAATGCACTCGAGGATCTCTTTCCTCAAACTGGATGGTATTACAATGCGTGATGACTTTGTGAGAATGCCATTGACTGCACTAAGTTCTCCACAAGCTGCATGCATGTCTCTGGCGGCAAGCTGTACATCTTCCTTGTGTTCTGGCCATCCATTGGCTGTGCACTCGTGTGCGTTTCAAGTTGATGTCTCTGCGTCTCTTCTCTGATTTTGTTCAGTTTGGCATGAGACACTGACCAGTTCGATGTAATGCAGTTCACATGAGACACTGACCAGTTCGATGTAATGCAGTTCACATGAGACACTGACCAGTTCGATGTAATACAGTCCACGTGAGCTTCAATATCATCTTCAGTGACGCTGTTAGCGGTCGTCGATGGGGTCGGGCTGCGTGACAGATGATCTGCGACGAGCATGTTCTTGCCAGGTGGGGACTGGGCAGTCACTTGGGAGGGAAGAAATCACATCAGGAGTCTCTGACAGCGAATGGGTGTGTCAGACAGGTCCTTCATATTCACCAGCGGTTTGTGGTCTGTCTCTGTTGAACTGTTCGAGTCCAACAAGATACGGTTCGAAACGTCCACAAGGCCGCACTGCTGCCAATATCTCTTTTTCTATTTGAGCGTAGCTGCGTTCTGTCGCGGTAAGCGTTCTGGAACAGAAAGCGACTGGCTTCAAGATCCCTTCGTGGGACTGGAGTACTACTCCCCCGATCCCGAAGCTGCTTGTGTCGCTCTTTATTTTACCAACTTGAAACCAAATATTGACGCGCCGTTTACAGACTGTGTGCCAAGGGAGACAATCGTTCAATCTCGACACAAGGGTTGTCTTAATTCCCCACCTAAATACATAAATGCACAGGATGAATGAGCAATATGACTTGTATATAGGTACAGAAACCATTACGCAGTCACACAACACACACACAACACACACACATGGGCATCCACTGTCTCTTCCTTTCTGTCTCTTTTCAAACCTGATGCACGTGTCGGCACTAGTGGGGTTCTTGCAGAGTGTGTCTTGGTGCCCAGTTTGTTGAAATGTTGTGATAAATATGTCTTTTACAAAACGAACTTTAAACACATTGCCTTCTGCAGGTTTATGTAAAATGATCTCATTGAATTGCATGTTGGAAAATGAAGCAAAGTACAGAAAAGAAGATTTTGTGAAATTTTTGTTTGGCTGGTGATTGTCTGCTGGGTGACCACTCAAGTGTCTGGTGGGTCGCGCACCTCTAGAAAGTTGTGACTAAACTGAGCGGCTTTGGGTCATCCTACCTCATCGTCCTAAGCATCCGTGATATTATTGACTCTTCTGTCCTTCCTTTCCGTTTTCTTTCTTCCATCTTGCTTCCAGAACTTTCCATTCTCGTGTTTATTTATGAAAATAAAACATTTTGTGTCGGAAATAAATAAGTGACAGTTTCTCCGCCTGGTGTCTCCTGTTCAGGCCTCTACCCGCTAAAGATATCTTTGTTTAGTTGTTTAAGTTGGTGGTGTCGGAGTAGTTGCTTCTCACTGCCGCTGTGCGTGACAGGGAACAGGCAAATGCCTCAACAGTGGCTCCGTCTGTAGAAACACACACACGCAGTCTGCTCCCAGGCAAGACGGAATGAAATGCATTATGGGAGAGAGAAAAAGAAAAGATGAAACATCTAAGAACTTATTTTGTAAATACTTTTACTGCCATTTCTTTTGAAGTTTGTCATTCTAAAATAATAATGGTAAGTAGTTTTTCGAAATTAAAATGAATAGAGATTAAAAACAAGGGAACTGAACCAAGCTAGAACAGGACAAAGGCATTACCCATTTGCGCACCACGGCACCAACAGGACTTAACCTCAAATTCTGACTCTCCCCCTCCCTCCTTTCCCTCTGACCCCCTCACCCCTGCTTCCTTCTCTCTCTCTCTCTTCTACACCCACCCTCCCTTACTTTCCCACTCTCTCTCACACAGACGCCCCCTCACCCTCGCTTCTCTCTCTTCCACGCCCACTCTCCACCCTTCCCTCCCCTTTCCTACCCAGCTTGCGATTTTTGGCCCCATTTTGCTCCCTGTCCCTTGGTCATTTTCCTGCGACCCAGCCTGCGCGCCACACATCAACCGCAGTTAAGTCTTAGTTTTCGTTTTCGTTTTTGTGTCTTCCTGAGGAAGGGGTAGTTCTAGCTTGGTTCAGTTCCCTTGGATTTTCCTCCAAGCGGCAGTCACTTGTTTTTCTTTTAAAAAATGAATAAGTGACTGTCGCTTGGAGATAAACCCAAGTTAAAAACGGAACTGAGCCAGGCTTAATTAAAAGATGGACGACACAGACGGTCAACATTTTCGGGACATTACCCCTTCGTCAGGATAGCACAAACACAGAGAAAGGCAGAAACAGATGGAGGCCAATCGAAACTGTCGACTATCGTTTAATTTGACTCAGTTTAGATTCTGTTATGTAGTCGCTTGTACTTAGTGATGTTTCATAGCGGTTATGAAAAATATAAAGCAGGATTCCATCATCCATGTAGTATGTACCACAGAAACAATTTGTGATAAACCTCTGGTGAACATAACAATGATGCAAGTTCAAAAGCGTCAAATATACCTTTGTGATTGAACAGCCATTGGTTAGTACATTTTTGTGTGGCGCCAGGCGGTGGTTTGAACGACTTTTTCAAATATTATCCTACTAGACTGACTTTCCACATCAATTTTAAGAAATATTTTAAAGTTTGGGATTTTTTCCAGTATAATATCAGGTCAATAAAGAATCGCTCATTCCAATTGTTTTTTTTTCCATTTGATACATGTCTCCTAAAAATTTAATAAATTGTTGAAAGTCCAAGAGAACAGTGAACACCTCCCAATCGGGCCCGTGCAGATTAGGGAGACAGTTGAAAGCAGAGTTACCTTCATAATGCAATCCAACAATCAGGGGAAGCAATTAATTCTCCTTCGGTTTCTTACCTGCACGCACCTCATACTACAATCCATCAGGCGAAGCAACCCTGCTTGAGTTTCGATCCTCCAGGGACCTAGCTCATGTTGCAGGGTTAGACACCTGAGCAGGCAAAAAACAGAAAAACCTGCACATACCCAGGGAATAGAAATCACAATGGTGACTGATAAGTAGCTTATAGATCTGCTAATGCCGTAAGGAAATTTTAGTGGTGCAATGATAAACTTTTAGTTTGCGGTAGCTGCGAAATGCGTGGACTGACTGTTCAGTTATATTGACCATGAAAATCTCTCCAAAACTCGGTCGCTGCATATCTACGTATCTGCAAAAACCTGCGTTCAGTCGACTAGAACTGCCGTCAAAATGATCAAATGTAGTGCACTGCGGTAAAAATTCTTTTGAAACTACAGGTGTGGGCAGGGTCGGATCTACGCGAGGAGGGGTCCATGCTTTGGGTGCACCCCCCCCATCCCCAGTCAACAGTGTTCTACCAAAGAGTGTGTGTGTGTGTGTGGGGGGGGGGATCAGAATTATGGTTTTATCTTTCAGAAAAGGCTATCAGAGCAGATACTTACAAAATCGTTTGGGGTCGTTTTCAAGCGCAGACTCCACAAACTGATTGATCCGACCCTGAGTGTGTGCACAGTAGGAAGCTGTCCACGCCATTGTCAGCTTCGCCTGAGGCTAATAAAATTACCAATTCCCTTTGATGCTTCGTCTCTGTTACCCATTACGTCATCGTGCTATATTTGCATTAAAGTCAGAAACTTGAGATTAATCTTCATGCCTATGTCTTCCATTGTACTAAAATCAAAACAATTATTTCACAAATCTAGCGACCGAGACCGCGCGGCTACAAAATGCTTCTGCAGGAAGAAATCCCGTATCTCCAGTGTGGGCCTACTGATGTGATTCCCACTCAAAACTGTTTCAAATTTTAAAATAAATGGATACGTGCACATTGCGGGTATGAACTAGGGGGACGATGAGATAACTCTGACAGATAAGTGCGGCATTTCTTAATATTATCGTTATAGCTTCAAAGCCTTTAATTTGTTGGGGTTTTTTTCAGTTCAGTGGTAGGACCACTGGTATTAAAATTCACAGCAGTAATATTTACAGAATTGTAACCATTTATTCTTTAGCTCACTTGAGAGACAGAGAGGAGAGAGAGATGGAATTTCCGACCTTTTTCCGGCAAATCTCATTCTGTGTACTAACATCACTGCGTCACTGCTTGCGTCATAAATATCAAACAATGACGTCAGCGTTTATAAATTATCGACCCCTGAATCAAATACTTTCGACAATTCCCGACGTCGACCGCATTTAGAAATTATTTATGTTTGCACCAGAGGAAGTCATCTGTTTTCAGTGGAAGCAGTTGCTGAGGCGACTAGAGGATTGTGGGACGGGCCGCCGTTGAGGACAACATGGCTGCCAACTTCCAGGGTCTCCTCGACAGCTGTCTGGGGTCGTGCCAGATACCTGGCATCATTAACATTGACCTGAATGCCTTGCGAAAGCTCCTGGTGGATCTGGTCGGGCGAGTCAAAAGCCTGTCTGGACAGATGCCGGATATTTTCCCTGACTTTCCAGATGACTCGGCGCAAAAGGTCGATCAGTCTTTAATGTTGATGTTTATAGACGTCCACACCCAAGCGTCTTTGACGCTCTCGTTCAGGAAGGAGTAAGGCCGACTGAGTTCTACAGTGTCCAGTTGATTCTGTTGCAGTCGGCCATCGTCCGACTTGTGAGAGAGGAACTGGCTAACATGAAGAAGGACCTCAGTGAGCTTGGAAACACTTGCCGCATAAACTTCAACCGGCAGATGGTACAGAATTGATCGTTGTCCTTTGCTTTGGTCTCGTTCGTGCATGTGCTTGTGTATATGTGGCTATGTCTGTTCGTGTGCGTGAGTGGGTGCGTGGGTGCGTGCGTGCGTGGGTGCGTGCGTGCGTGCGTGCGTGGGTGCGTGGGTGCGTGCGTGCGTGCGTGCGTGCGTGCGTGCGTGCGTGCGTGCGTTTTCAGTTTTGTCTGTAGACAAACATTTGGAAGTGGCCAGTTGGAGAGAGAGAAAGAGAGAGAGAGAGCGGGTTATGACGTCATGAGATGCGCGTGCACCGACAAACCAAATTGGTAACTCTCGTGTTCTGCACAGATGGCAAATGTTGAACATGTCGACCTCAGCACCCTCCAGGAAATCATCGCCGAAATTGCAAAGCGCGTGAGTTGCCTCCCTTGTTATCGCCTCTTGTTTTTCTAATTGCTCGAAGTTCTTTCTGGGAACTGTAGAGTTAACGTCAACTGTCCTCTCTCCTCCCCTTCCCGTGAGACTTCATGGGCTGATAAATTCGTTATCTTAGAGAAAGATGGAAACAGTGCGGCGCTATCCCAAGGCGTTAAAAAAAAACCCGCGTATACTAAGGGAAAGAAGTTACCTTTCATGCATGACTGACCTTCGCCCATTAAATATAGACCTTTCTCAACCGGACGAATGTGCGTCCTACTCTGTGGAGCGTCCGGAAAAAAAGGCCTCTACTAACACTGTCTTGGGACAGAGCTAAATGCAACTGTTACATAGGAAACCCTTCTTTTTGTTGATTTCAGTCTGTTCCTATGCGGGTGGGAGATGGAAATGGAGTGAGATATAGTGTGCGACACTGCGCGAAAATCTGCTTTTATGAAAAGATGGAATCTCCGTATGTTTGTCTTAAATAAGAAAAAAATTGCCATTTCGCCACTTACGTGTGTAATTCGATCCCTCCTGCAGTCCTCTGCGCGCAGGGCAGAGCACTCACTCACCTTTGCCCCTTCCCCGTTGCTCAGAGGCGCATTTGTTTGCTCGTTCGCTCGCTCACTCACTCACAAACGCAGAGAGGGAAAAGGGATACGGATAAGCGGATAAGGGAAGGAGCATGCAGTCGTCTCAATGTGTCATTCTGAACACCACCCCCTTAGCCTCGTGTTGCCTGGCAGGTGGAGGACTTGGAGCGCATGAGGCCGGCAGAGGCCGGCCGGAGAAAACTACGGCGAGCTGGTCCTGACGTCCGGTCCAGCCCAGTGAGTAGCGCCCAGTCTTGTTGCTGGGAATACAGACACGGCATCGCTTGTTGTTATCATTATAGGCCTGTCTTAACCAGACGAGTACCTATCCTAATGGTGTATACACTGGCCGTCCTACTTACCCAAAACTGATGGCATATTCACGACCATGTTCTACGCACCAAAACACGTTCTTCCGGTTAAGCAGTCCCATGATTGAAGAACTAAGCTCTCGAGTTTTAGATTGGCTGGCTTAAAGGGAAACTTAACCTTAGAAGTAACCTGTCTTGAATTGATGAATATTGATGTTGTGAGTCTTTTTAACCCTAAATTTCAAGCTACAAAAGAACTGTTCACTTACAACCCAGCTTTTAATGCCGCTCATCGGCCTTACATGGAAGCCGCCATGTTGCCTTGATGAGTGACGTCAGTAACCCGGGCAGGGAGAAAGCTACTGCAGCCCGCAGCCGATAGCGCTCAAAGCAGCGTCGCAGATATCGGGCAGACGTTTTTACAGCTGAACGCAGCACCGCGCTGACGCCATACTACTCGAGCCGGTCAAATACATTTAAACTTTATCAACTCTTTTCTTTTAAAAACAAAATTGTATTGACTTCTTACTAGAGTGCATTAATAAATAGATGAATGGGTGCCTATGTTTTTGCGTGTGGGTACG